>CM076571.1:41878181-42048656 GCA_034641835.2 Pinus albicaulis
ATAAAAAGCGGCGTTTGTGTGCAGAGCAATGGAAGTTATCACTTCAACAAGATTCTTGATGCTGCAGACGCATCTGCTGGTAAAATGTGGTTATAAACTCTTCTGCCTTTCTGTCAATATCTAAGCTCAAATAACAGTTGGAAAAGCTGGTGGTTGAAAGAGAAGTGAAGGGATCAGAGAACAATTCATTGGAATACGAATTAACTGAAAAATTGGAATCCATATCGCTGAAATAGTGGTCATCATCTTCATCGCAGGCAATGAACTCGGAAATACTGAAATTACCCGATGTGGAATCCAATTCATCTTTCACATTGAGACGAGTGCAAGAGGGCAGGAGTGCTCTTAGAAGAAGGCGACCATACAAATTATTTCGTCCACTTCGTGAGTCAACACCATGGCCATAGATGGACGAACTAGTTGAAAAAGAGCTGCTGCACGAAAATTCAAAGTGGTCATTCAAATTCGCTGCTTTGTATTCTCTAAAGTACTTGATGTCCAGATTGGCGGCTATTTTCTGCAATCTCGCCATTGCAATTCTTTTTCTGAGTATCACCACAACAAATCTCGCCACTCTTCCTGAGCCCAAATGCGTTACTGTAAGGCGTTTAAGATACGAGGGGATACCCATTACTGCAGCACTGCAAGAGAACCTGCAACTTGAACTCTCCACAGTTATATCACTCCGTCCTAATTCTCCCGATGTTGTTGGCAGCATATAAATATGGGTTGGTTTCAGGACAATGCGCGTGGGGACCGTGGGATACAATTATAATGGAGGAAGCATGGCAGAAACTACTGGCCTCGCCATGACGGAAGCTACTGGCCTAGCTCATGAGGCAAGCGGAGTGCTTATGTCGAACTTACCTCGTTATGGTGCAGCTTTCTCAATAAATGTAGCCACCGAAGATTTCAAAATTTCGGTGTTTGAGTTACATCCACATTTTGGCGTTGGTGGTCAAACTCTCTCTTTCTCCGTGGAATTGCAGATAGCTTGTGTTATGTTTGTGTCCACTCAATTATTGGAATGTGCTATGATTAAATGTGAACAAGATTGTTGACTGGGCTGAAGTCGTTTGGAGTGAAATGTAATTCGAAAACGAAAAATAATACGAATATAAATTTGAATTCAGTCTTTATCTTAAATTTATTCTTATCATATTTTATCTAATAGTTAATCATTAAATTGGTGTCTCACACATGAAAAAGGAGATACTCAAATTTATAAATTATTTTAAAATTTAAGAATATTTAGCATTATTTTCTAAAGATGTGGGATGTAGATTAGTTAGATCTATAATACCTAACTACTAAAATACAATATAATTGTTGTAGGTTTTAACATTTTATAGATACAAGTGTAAATGATTTTTTCAAACAAAAAATAAATAATGTAAGAACTAAAAACAAGTATACATAGAGATTTTCTCCTAGATCCTAAAAAGGAAACTATTAGCGCATTAGTTTTTCATTATATTTCTTTCAATGTTAATATATATATATATATATATATGTAGAATCATTCATAAACCTCAATCAAGTCACCCTAGATTAGAATATACCTGTAATTCTCTTGACTCGATTTACAAAATACTATGAGTAGAAAACTATCATGCCCAAAACCATGTGCAAAACTCATCCACAAAACCATGGGTAGGTACGCCTGGATCTACAAAATACCATGGGTAGAAAATCATCATGCCCAAAACCATGTGCAAAACTCATGCACAAAACCATGGGTAGGTCGGCCTACCATCTTTGGGTTCAACCCCATTGCCTGGAAAAAGTATAACACACACCCAATGGTTATTTGCACCTATTAATGTGAAAATATTTATTGTTTTCAATATATATATATACATATATATAATTGTGCAAATATAAACAAGTGTAATATGTAATGTTGATGCTTAACACATGCCTCTTGTGCAAAAAGTAATTGATGTTCATTGATAAAGATCTTAAAACTTTTTAATTATTAAAACTTGTGATTTGCATGGTTCCATTTTGTAAGCTTTTGAATTTAGGTTTCTTATCAATACATTATATTACTTTGAAATATGTTGCTAGTAAAGGAATAGTTAAGTTTAGGAATTTATATTTCTATGAAAAAACAATAGATTTATAAGTATTGAGAAATTTTAAGTTATTAATAGATTATATAGGAAATTAATGTAAAATTGAGATTATAATATCAGTTCCAATTAAAAATGAATTTATGAAGGTGATCTAGAATTGTGCATGAATACAACAAAATACAGACATAATGACAAATACAAAGATGTAGCAAAAATAACACTTCATTTCATTAACATCAAAGAACTGAAATATGCTTACAAACATAATGGAAATAAACTAGTTTGGGCGATGGTAGCTTATCTCTTAAGAAGAGATGTGGCGACTACATGCCTCTAAATTGTGTTACAATGAGGCTCAATGGCCTTTTTATTATTGAAAAAGAAGGGAAAACCCTAAACAACCAAAACCCTAACCCCAAGAGATGGAACGCCAAGAGTTTGTGGGCCCGGTTGGGGTTAGTTGGGAAACCAACTTCCTGGGGTTGTAACTTGGTCAGATGATCTTTGTTTGGCCTGTACAATACCTTGTTGGAAAGATCTCTCCAATTACTACGGGTTTTTCTGTAGGCCCCTACCTATGCCTATGGGCCTACTGCAAACCTCAGAAAAGCACCATTTAGGGAGTCAAAACAGCTTCGAAAGTTCAAGACCCAAAAAACTTCTAAAAATAGTAAATGCTACTATAAACAAGGAAACTGATGAAACTGGCTGGAGGTCTAGGTGGAATAGGTGCTTGGCCACCAATATCCACTTCGGTCAATCCTCCCTCTGTTGTGGGAAAACTTCTCATTCTAACACCCCTTTGCATGGTTTATTGTATAAAGGGGGAAGGGTGTGATAATCAATCTTTTTTTTTATCACGAGATTGTCGATATGGGGAAATAACCCATTCTAACACCCCCTTAGGTGTTAATGAATATGCATGTTGACCCGTTAAAATCTCTCTTATGCGCCGATGGGGATGTGTGGCGGTAGATCCACCAAAAAAATTGTTCGGCATTTAAACGATTTCTTCCACCAACCTTTTGCCAACTTTGTCGCCAAGTTTGTTTGTGCGGCAAAATAAATTGCTCCAAAGGTCCTCTTCCTCAATTTAACCCTCCATTTGACTTTTTGGAGTACCTAAGCTTGAGTGGCCTTAGCTTCAGATCCAGGAGGTCATTTTCTGTCCTCCACATACCACAGGAAATCTATTTCAGAGCTCTTCCCATCTAAGTGAATTTCAATTGCAGTCAAGATGATCTGCTATCCAAAAATTTACCTTAAAGTCTCTGCACCATTTATATATTCTCTTCTCATATTGCAATCAAATTGTCTTGATGTGTAAATTGTCATGGATATCCCACTCGACAATTCATCAGAACGGGTCTCACAATATTATATTGAAATTTTGTAATTCTACACTATTATAGTTTTATTTAATTTTTAGATCTGTAGATTTTACTGTAATTAGTACACCTGTATGTGAATGGAAATTATGCAGAAAAGTAGAGAACGACAAAATAAGCTCACACACACGCCTAAGAAAAAAAATATAATCTCAAAAACCCTTTCTAGAGAAAACCCAGCTGGAAGGTGAGGCCACTTTCTTCTCTTTCTCTATCTCAGAAATAAAGTTGCAGGTACAAAGAAGTAATGCATGTGGCCCGTGGTATTTTCGAAAAGAAGCCTATGTGAATCAACCACTCAAGGGTTTAAAGTACAAATTCTATAGACTTAAGAAACTTTGTATGATTTGAAGCAAACTCCATGAACTTGATATAGTCACATTAATTCCTATTTTATGAACAATTTGTTTAATAGAAACAATAATGAACCCACACTTTAGACTAAATTATATCAACAAGATAACATTCTAATTGCTTTCCTTTATGTTAGTGAAATGATGTACACAAGAAATTTGATGTTGGATGATTTCAAATAAGCCTTAAAAACAGTTTGAAATGGTTAATCTTAGTCTTATGAAGTATATTCTTAAAATTTTGAGATTCAACAATCTACCAAAGGTATTTTGCCACTAATTTTTTCAAAAGGTTCAGATAAGATTAATAAAACTAGCAAATGCACAAATGGCTATAGATAAAAAGTGAAATAAAGAAAATGAAATATCAACAAATACACCTACTATGTACAAAATATTTTTTGGAAGCCTCATTTATCTTATAGCTAGAATGTTGAATATCTTGCATGGGGTAAGCTTAATTTCCATGTACATGGAGTCCCCAAAATATTCTCATTCGAAAGTCAGTAAAATAATCCTAAGGCATATTATAGGTACAATAGGTATGAAATCTGGTTTTCTACTTTAAAAGATAATATTCCTGTTACGTACATAGAAAATGATTTTGCAGGCTACATTAATGATAGAAGCACTTTTAGTTACGCAATCCGTTTAGGTATATGTTTAATTTGATGGAATCCAAGAAATACCCTTTGGCATAATATCTTCAACTGGAGTGAATTATGTAGCAACTACGTTAACAACTTCGTCACATTTTATGGTTAAGAAGACTATTAAGTGACCATATAAACAGAAGGATGCAATCCCTATGAACCAGTGCACTATCCAAAAATCATGTCTTTCAATGCAAACATATTGATACTCGTTATCATTTGGTTCACAATACTGTCAACAATGGAAACATCGTTTTATATTTTTGTAAGTCTTAGGACCAATAAGCAAACATTTTCACCGAACCCTTGGCATAGACATTTTTATTTTAGAAGAAGCACTGTCGACATTGTTTGTGCTATTCCATAGTAAAAATTAAAGGGTAGCATTAGATAGTCTACTTTTTCTTACTCTTTAGTGTTCTTTGGAAAGTTAAAAAAAAATTAAAAAAAAAACCTTAAAGTTGACTATATGAAATTAGATAGATATAAATAATTTCTTTCTAGATATTTTAAAAGAATTATGCTTAATTTTTTTTTAAGAAGAAACTATATGCATAAATATATTTTTTTAATGAATCAATAAATTTTGTCAATATCTTTTCATATGCTGAGCTAGGTCTATTTTATCAGGTAGATAGGATGAGATTTATGAAATATTTATTAATTGGGTGGTAGAGTGTTAATGATATGCTTTCTTTAAAAATATTTATGAGAAAATATTTTTGAATATTTCTTACAATTATATGTACCAACCTAGATCTATCTTAATTCTGGATCTATCAAGGGCAGAGAGGGATCAAATCTCTAGAGGTGCAAACCTATTTTTTGAGTGAAAAACTTGAGAAAATGTTTGCACCTAGAAATATTTGATCCCTCTAGGACCTTGATAGATCCAGAGTTAAGATAGATGGAGTTAAAATGCACCTAAGTTGGATTTTTACACATTTGGAAATAGATTCTTGAAAACACTTTGTTTTAGAGCAGGGAAAGGTTTCATGCAAGGAAGAAATTAAATCAATAGAAATTAAATTAAATCTACTTTGAAATCCTTTCTCAAAAATATTATTTCACTCTTAGCACTATCTCACAAATATTCCTCAAAAATACAATTTTACACTTTATTTATGTTAAAATTATAATATTAATAATATTAATATATTAATATGAATATTATAATTAATAATAATATTAGTATTAATTTCTAGAGGTGCGAACCTATTCTATTGAAGTTCGTACTGTGAAATCCTTTCACACAAATATTATTTTCCACTCACCACAACTCCTGAAATCCTTTCTCACAAATAGTGTTTCACTTTTTGTACTCTCACATATATGCTTCCTAGCAAATTTATATATTTAGGTTACCATAGAAGTGATTTTTTATTAGGGCCGACATTATATTAATTAGATTAAATTTTAAATATTAAACATTATTTTTACATTTACATTTAAGTTTACCTGTTTACCTGAGATAGTCAATGCATGTAGTGTACTCAAATACAAACATCACGGATCAAAATTTATTAAATTTAATAATATTAATATTATTATAATTAACAATAATATTAATATTAATATTTTAATATCAATATTAGGGTATTTTGCTCTTAGCCTTTACCTCAATAAAACTTATTTTCTGAGTGTTCTTAAATATAAAGAGGAGTATGGAGTAAATATAAAAAGAAGTTTTATTTTTTACCATACCTCTGGTTTATTTAGCCTATGGTATTAATAATAATTCGTTCCATGGTATTTGGCCCATAGGCTTAGATAAAAATGACACTGAAATGAAAAGAAGGAGTTGCAGCTCACAGGTGAGTACTACACCTGGAGACTGCACCCAAACTATGCCACCACCGGGCAAGTTCGATCTGCTGCCACCGAGCAAATCAGGAACTTCAATGCGCCACCACCGGGAAAGTTCGATCTGCTGCCACCGAGCAAATCAGGAACTTCAATGCCATCGACGTAAGTAAGTACCATCTCACACCACTGTGCTAATTCGAACTTCAATGCTACGCACCATCGGTAAGTCCACCTGCTCACTGTAAGTAATTCGTAACTTCAATGTGCCACCACCTCAGATGGATCTCGCACACCTGCAACTTCTGTATTCAATGTGCCACCACGGGCAAGTCCCTGCAAAAAAAATTGCATCTTCCCAAAGAGAAAGATATCACGCTTCGATTCGAAACTGGCGCCGAAATCAAAAATATGCGAGTACTCTGGCTCGCGCGTTTGATGTGTAAAAATCCGCTAATATGTGCACAAGCATCACTTCCAAGGCTCATCGTTGTACAGTTACGCCAAAATGTGCACAAGCACTAGTGGCGCGCTGCTGCATTCTCCGCGCCACTGGCTACTTTAAGATGCCACACTCCGACTGCTCGTGATTAAATCGCGCCAATGGCGCGCATTTCACAAAAAATCCGCGCCAACCTTTTCTTCTGCTCAGAGATGATCAGTCATCTGAGACCTATCCTTCAGGTGTTACTGCAGTCCACCTGAATCTACGAAAAAAAAACTTTTGTAAGCGCTTTCGCCACCACAGTTCTGTAATCAATGATGCATCCTAAAAAAAAACTGTCCCTACTCTGAGCTCTGATACCAAGATAAAAATGACACTGAAATGAAAAGAAGGAGTTGCAGCTCACAGGTGAGTACTGCACCTGGAGACTGCACTCAAACTGAGAGAACACTCAGAGTTTACTCTACATTCATGAATGAGGAATTACATCATTAAGTACAACACGAGGAATTAGGAAGTTGGAAACAAACTCCTAAATTGTAGGAACTAATCCTAAACTAAGGAGATACGTTACAACTTGTGTAACCATTTCTCCATTAATATAAAATAATATTAATTATTTTCAACTGGCTTCACCTAACTAAACTCATTTTTTAGTTTTAGTCAATATAAAAAGGTTTATGAAGTAAATATAAAAGCAAGTTTTATTTATTTACCATACCTCTAGTCTATTTATATTTATATTTATTTACCACAACTCTAGAGTAAGTATTAAAAGAGGGTTTATTTATTTACCATAACTCCAATTTATTTATATTTTCATTTATTTACCATACCAATTTTTTGAGTGTTCTTAAATATACTGAGGCAATTAAAATGTTTACTTACATTATATTTCTTACCTTAAATTTCTCACATTACATCTACACATATGCCTTATACTCCCACACGTAAAATATTTACACTCATGTGAAAAAGTGAATCGTTTATCAATATAATATGTTAAAATAAATCTTCCTAGAAACCACATGAGAAATTTTGGAAACGACGCGTTCCTTTCAAACTGACTGTAATTCATCATCAGGATACTGAAGACTAGCTGATCCGACTATCCATATTTATATCAAGTAGAGAAAAGCAACGGTAAAAACTTAAGGAAAAAATATAGATGTTAAAAACGGTAAAAAAATATAAATAAAAAAATAAAATAAAATAAAACTAAAAACAAAAATAAAAATCTCATACTAAAATAATAAAATAAAGACCATGTCAAATAAAAATCTCAAGGTGACTTAGTCCCTGTGCGATGTTTCCTTTGGTTTCTCTTTATATTGTTTTATTTATATTTCCCTCCCTAGCCGCTCTTTATAATAATTATTATTATAAATCTTCCCCCCTTTCTATTATAATTTTTATTTATTTATTTATTTTTATTTATTTATTTTATTTTTTTAATATTTATTTATTTATTATTATTTTATTTATTTATTTTTAATTTATTGTTTTAATTAAATTAAAAAACTTTTAAATTTATAACTAATTAATTAAATAATTAATTTTTTTTTTTTAACTTTCTAACTAATTAACTAAATAACGGCTAGTTTTAACAGTTAACTCCGAGCAATGATGCATCCTTACTATTTATTCATGGAGATCGATTTCATTCTTCACCTTGTCCTGAGGATGAATCACATTAGATGGTTCCAAAAGTCGACCAAATCCTAATGATGTGATTAATCCGAAAGGTTTTCTATCTACAATAAATAAAATAATCAAACTTAAAACTAACGAAATAGCCAAAATCATAAAAATAAAGACTAAGTAAAAAATAACAATAAATAAATAAATAAAATAAAAATAAAAATACCCTCCTAAAGTAATAAAATAAAGACCATGTCAAATAAAAATAAATAAAAGAATCAAACTTAAAACTAACAAAATAGCCAAAATCATAAAAATAAAGATCAAAATTAAAAATAAAGAATTACATAAAAAGAATAAAACAATATTACTACCTAAAAAGAAATTATAATAAAACTATGTCAGCAATAGGATTAATATATCAAGCAAAAACATATGGAAACAAAAAGAGAGGAAAAGACAAGAGGAAGGACCTCTATTGGAAGCAAAGAGATGGAATCCAACAACTTCTAACAACGTACGGGGCCTGCTAACAACGTACGGGGCCTCTTCTCCATCTCAATGGCTTCCCTAAATTTATGGTGATGGAAATGCTCAACCCTAGCAATGACTCTGGATTCTTCCATACAAATGTGATGCTTCATCTTCTCTTACGAAGAAGAGTATAGATCGAATTTGGTGCAGGATCAAAGCTATCAGAAGAGCTATTAGCTGCCTCAAATCCAAGGAGGGGTCACCGATGGACAAGATTGCTTATTAAATTCCTATCAAGAAACGAACACAAATCTAATTTTCACGATACCAGGCGGAAGAAGACGAAGTGGACAGGCAGACGTAGAGTGTAACGGTGGAACTGAGTATGCTACACTTCTGGTGAATGACAATATGTACAATTTCAATATTGTTGTTGCTTCTGAGCTCGATCAAATGCTTTTTAATTTTGATCAAATATTTTTGAACTAGCTAACGCATTTATTGATGTGGCACCTATGCTAACACATTTAATTTAAAGGGAGACACATTTCACAAGAGGCTCTGTTTGCACTTTGGTGAATTGAACCGCGTGCTTTGAACTCTCCAAGCTGACTGCATAGCAGCTCCTCCGCTTCCCGAAGAGTGAGAAGGAAAACCCTCGTTTCCTCTAGCTTCTGCATAAAGCTAGAGCTGACCCATGTTTCCTCCAGCAGCTAGTTTTTATTGAGCGAGAAGGAAAGGCAACCCCCGACGTACCTCTGAGTTTTGTGAAAGCATCACGATCCTATTGCTCTCAGGCAGATCTGAAGGCTACTTTAAGAACAGTCGAATCAAGGAATATCAACATTGCAAACATTTTGGAACAGTCCTGTAGGCCCCAAAACAACTCATTTCTGGGGTCCCGTTGCCAACTGGGGCTTCGTCATTTCTTGCTTGTGAGCTGAAGAAGAGTATAGATCGAATTTGGTGCAAGATCATTGCAGTGAATTAATTTCTTGCAATTGAATCTGGTCATTGCTGTTGAATACAATGGCTAATCCTCTTGTCGACTCATATTTAAATGAATCCACCAAACTTGATGGCGAAAACTACGTTAATTGGAAGTTTAAGCTAATCACCATTCTCGAGGCATACAACCTCTGGACGATTTTCAATGGTGACGAGCCCAAGCCTGCTGTTGCTGCAACGATTCCAGATTGGGATAAGCAAGAAATGAGAGCGAAAGTGTTGTTGCGCATGTCTGTAAAGGACAACATCATTCCTAACATTCGGGACTGTACATCTTCAAAGCACACATGGGAAACTCTCAAAGGTTTGCATTAGTAGTTTTGTACAAACTTTTGAGAGTTTCCCACGTGTGCTTTGAAGATGTACAGTCCCTAATGTGAGGAATGATGTTGTCCTTTACAGACATGCGCAACAGTACTTTCGCTCTCATTTCTCGCTTATCCCAATCTGGAATCATGATGGTAGCAGCAGGCTTGGGCTCGTCACCATTGAAAATCGTCCAGAGGTTGTATGCCTCGAGAACGGTGATTAGCTTAAAATTCCAATTGACGTAGTTTTCACCATCAAGTTTGGTGGATTCATTTAAATATCAATCGGCAAGAGGATTAGCCATTGTATTCAACAACAATGACTAGATTCAATTGCTAGAAATTAATTCACTGCAATGATCATGCACCAAATTCGATCTATACTCTTCTTTAGCTCACAAGCTAGCAATGACGAAGCCTCAGTTGGCAACGGGACCCCAGAAATGAGTTGTTTTGGGGCCTACAGGACTGTTCCAAAATGTTTGCAATGCTAATATTCCTTGATTCGACAATTCTTAAAGTAACATGTATGACTGATAAAGAAAAAATTGGTTGTTTCTTTTGTATGGAAGAATCCAGAGTCATTGCTAGGGCTGAGCATTTCCATCACCATAAATTTAGGGAAGCTATTGAGATTGAGAAGGGGCCCCGTACGTTGTTAGCAGTCCTCGTACATTGTTAGCAGTTGTTGGATTCCATCTCTTTGCTCCCAATAGGGGTCCTTCCTCTTGTCTTTTCCTCTCTTTTTGTTTCCCTATGTTTTTGCTTGATATATTAATTCTATTGTTGACATAGTTTTATTATAATTTCTTTTTAGGTAGTAATATTGTTTTATTATTTTTATGTAATTCTTTATTTTTAATTTTGATCTTTATTTTTATGATTTTGGCTATTTTGTTAGTTTTAAGTTTGATTATTTTATTTATTTTTATTTGACATGGTATTTATTTTATTACTTTAGGAGGGGATTTTTATTTTTATTTTTAGTTTTATTTAATTTAATTTATTTATTTATTGTTATTTTTTACTACATTTGTTCCCAGATTCTGTTGATGATAAAGAAAAATTTGGCTGTTTCTTACTACTCCATGACACAACCCCTGATCCTATATGAAATGCATAGCCAGAGGTAGATCGTTTGTCATCAGGATTTCCTGCCCAATCTGAATCAGAAAAACCTGTCAGTGCAACATCAGATTCATCAATATACATAATACCTAAATTGATTGTTCCTTTTAAGTATTAGAGAATTTTCTTTGCAGCGTTCCAGTGATTTCCTAAAGGCTTAGCCATAAACTGACTAAGGATATTGACTGAGTATGCAATGTCTGGTTTGGTAGTGGTGAGATAGTTCAGACTTCCCACCAACTGACGATATAAAGTTCCATTTGCCTCTTTAGTTCCATATTCTTTGTACAACTTTGCATTATGTTCTAAGGGAGTTGACATAGCTTTGCAATCACTCATATTGAAATTTTTAAGAGTTTCCTTTGTGTATTTACTTTGAGTGATCAATGTTTTACCAAGCTCTCTCCATACCTCAATTCCTAAACAATAATGCAATTCACCCAGATCTTTCATTTCAAATTCCTGAGACAACTGAATTTTAATTTCTTCAATTAACTTGTAAGCATTGCCTGTGATAATGAGATCATCCACATATAAAGATATTAAAGCAACATTTCCTTCTTCATCTTTCTTAGCATACAGGTTAGGATCATTTTTGCTTTTCACAAACCCATTCTGATGAAAGAAGGTATCAATATTTACATACCATGATCTTGGCGTCTGTTTCAAACCATATAAGGCTTTTCTTAACCTGCAGACTAGATGCTCCTGTCCATGTTTGACAAACCCTTCAGGTTGAACCAGATAAACTTCTTCTTTTAAATCACCATTCAGAAAAGTAGATTTGACATCCAATTGATGTATATTCCAATTATGTTTTGTAGCTAAGGCAATCAATAATCTAATTGTATTCAATTTAGATACTAGTGCAAAGGTATATTCATAAGAAATTCCCTCCTGTTGAGCATATCCTTTTGCAACTAATCTCGCCTTAAATTTATCAATGCTACCATCTGCTTTAAACTTAGATTCATACAACCATTTGCTTCCAATTCAAACTTTTTTTTCAAGGAGTTCAACTAATTCCCATGTTTTATTTTTCATAAGAGAGTCATATTCATCATTCATAGCATTTCTCCATTGTTCATGCTCTTTAGCTTGTTCATAATCAACTGGTTCTACAACATTCATGATATTAGACATCAAGGAATAATCTCTATACCTTGCAGGAAGCTGGGTTTGTCGGGTTGACCTTCTTGGTTCCACAATACCTGTTGGAGTTCCATCCATGATTATCATGCTTTGAGGTAAATCTTCCTCTCATGATGAATCACTGTTGTTGGATGTGCTCATCCTGCTTTCATTCTGATCTTGAACCTGTGCCTGTACCTATTCATATTCCTGCTTAACCAAAGTATTAATTTTGACATGATCATCATTAGATATATGCCAAGCATCATTCATTGTATCACTTTTATCAGCATTCTCATGAAACACCACATCTCGACTTGCAAACAGTTTATGTGAACTGGGAGCAAACAGTTTATATGCTTTCTAATATGTACAATACCCAATAAAAACACACTTGATTGACTTTGCATCAAGCTTTCTTCTATTATCCTTAGGAATATGTGCAAAGACAGTACATCCAAATACTCTTAAATGACTGACATCAGGTTTATGACCATAAAGAATCTCAAAAGGAGTTTTAAAATCTAATTTCTTAGTGGGACTTCGATTCTTCAAATAAACAGCAGTATTAATAGCTTCTGCCCAGAAACCATTAGAAATGTTTTTACCTTGAAGCATACTGCGAGCACACTCCACCAGTGTTCTATTCCATATCTCAGCAACACCATTTTGTTGAGGAGTATGAGGTACTGTTAACTGTTGTATGAAATTTACAATACCTGTTAAACACTCCTAATTTATATTCACCACCCTGATCTGATCTGAGAATTTAATGTATTTGCCTGTTTGCTTTTCAATCAAAGTTCTGAATTCTTTAAAATACTCAAAGACATCACTTTTTATTCATTTAAATAGACCCATTTATATCTAGATCTATCATCAACAAAAATAAGAAAGTAGGAAGCACCACCAAGCGACCTAGTTTGCATAGGTCCACATACATCAGTGTGAATTAATTCAAGTATATCATATTGTCTTTTCTCTGTATAAACAGGAAACTCCTCTCTATGGTGCTTACCAAGTGCAAAAGCTTCACATTGTAAATGTTCACACTTCATCATAGGAAGACCTTCAACCATTGTTTTTCTTTGCAATAACAATAAATCACTGTAATTTAGGTGCCCATACCTGTGATGCCATAACTCTGTTGTTGACGTTGTTGTGGATGTCAATGCAACATGACGCTTCATCGTCACATCCAATTTATACAATCCACCAACCCTGATACCTGTGGAAACAACCCTGTAGCGATCGTGAACATCTTTCACAATACACCCCAATTTACCAAATTCCACTTTTAAATTATTATCAGTGATAGTTGAAATAGATATCAAATTCTTTTTATTACCAAGAACATACATCACATCATGAATATGTCTCATTTTTCCATTAGGTAAGTACACACTTATTACGCCATAGCCTTGGACTTTATGTGACCTATTATCTCCTAGGTAAATGTGTGTGCCATCATTTTTCTCGTAATATTTAACATACCATTCCTTATTACAAGTCATATGAGCTGATGCACCAGAATCTATGAACCAAGCAGACTCATCATCAGTTTCAACAGACAATGCAGCATCATAAAGAAACAATTTAAGATTTTTAAATCCATTAGTAACTGAAGTGTCTCTGTGCATGAAATTTCCATTATGCCTTCTATGTCTCTGATTTGATTCATGACTCTTTCTTCTATAGCAATCTTTAGGTAGATTTCCAGGTTTTCCACAATAATCACATTCAATATTTCTCTTAACATAAGAATCAAGATGTATCATACCTTTCTGCTTTTCTTGAAAATGGCCTCTATTCCTGTCCCATGGTCTCCCTCGGAATGATCTTTTACCTCTTGTAATCAATGCTAAATCAGAATCATTTGAATCTAGTTAAAAAAAATTCATTCTCTCTTCTTCTTGAAGAAGAATTCCAGCCAATTCATCAAATGTAGGAGGTGTTTGTCTAGCTGAGAGTGCTGAAATAAAGACTTTATAGTCTTGGACTAAACCCTTCAAAGCAACAGTTACTAAATCGCTACTAGACACTTTTTCACCAATGTCACCAAGCTTATCGTTTAAGTCTTTAATTCTAGAAACAAAGTTGCTGATGCTTTCATTGGCTTCCATTTTGATAGATAGTAGCTTCATTTTTAAAAATAAAATGTGGTTTGCATTAGTAGTTTCGTACAAACCTTTGAGAGTTTCCCACGTGTGCTTTGAAGATGTACAATCTCGAATGTGAGGAATGATGTTGTCCTTTACAGACATGCACAACAACACTTTCGCTCTCATTTCTCGCTTATCTCAATCTGGAATCACGACGAAAGAAACAGGCTTGGGCTCGTCACCATTGACAATCGTCGAGAGGTTGTATGCCTCGAGAATGGTGATCAGCTTAAACTTCCAATTGACGTAGTTTTCACCATCAAGTTTGTTGGATTCATTTAAATATGAATCGACAAGAGGATTAGCCATTGTATTCAACAGCAATGACCAGATTCAATTGCAAGAAATTAATTCACTACAATGATCCTACACCAAATTCGATCTATACTCTTCTTCAGCTCACAATCCAGCAATGACAAAGCCCCAGTTGGCAACGGGACCCCAGAAATGAGTTGTTTTGGGGCCTACAGGATTGTTCCAAAATGTTCACAATGTGGATATTCCTTGATTCGGCTGTTCTTAAAGTAATCTTCAAATCTTCCGGAGAGCAATAGGATCGTGATGGTTTCACAAAACTTAGAGGTACGTCGAGGGTTGCCTTTCCTTCTCGCTCAATAAAAAACAGTTGTTGGAGGAAACATGGGTTAGCTCTAGCTTTACACAGGAGTTAGAGGAAACGAGCGTCCGCCTTCTCACTCTTCGAGAAGCGGAGGAGTGGTTGTGCAGTCAGCTTGGAGAGTTTGAAGCACGCGGTTCAATTCACCAAAGCGCAGAATAGGGCCTCTTATGAACTGTGTCTTCCTTTAAATTAAATGTGTTAGCATAGGTGCCACATCAATAAATGAGTTAGCTCGTTCAAAAATATTTGATCGAAATTACAAAGAATTTAATCGAGCTCAGAAGCAGCGACAATATTGAAATTGTACATATTGTCATTCACCGGAAGCATAGCATACTCAGTTCCACCGTACACTCTACGTATGCCTGTCCACTTCGTCTTCCTCCGCCTGGTATTGTGCAAATTGGATTTGCGTTCGTTTCTTGATAGGAATTTAACAAGCAATTTTGTCCATCAGTGACCCCTCCCTGGATCTGAGGCAGCTGATAGCTCTTCTGATAGCTTTGATACCAAATTAAATAACACAAATGCAATACACACAACATGAGACAGAGCTCACACAACTTGTCATTAGCTCAATGGCAACATTACATATTTATAGCATAGGCACTCACCTAATCTTCCTAAGTTTGAGGCAACAATCCTGAACTGGTGGAACTAAACTCTAATTATAAAAATCTCCTTCAAAAAACCATAACCACTCCTATTTATACGTTATTCTAGATTATTCTCACAAACAAAATAGCCAAAATCATAAAAATAAAGAATTACATAAAATGAATAAAACAATATTACTACCTAAAAGCATAGGTAAACAAAAAGAGATAAAGAGACAAGAGGAAGGACCCCTATTGGGAGCAAAGAGATGGAATCCAACAACTTCTAACAACGTATGGGGCCTGCTAACAACGTACGGGGCCTCTTCTCAATCTCAATAGCTTCCCTAAATTTACGATGACGAAAAATGCTCAACCCTAGCAATGACTTTGGATTCTTCCATACAAATGTGATGTTTCGTCTTCTGTGCATGTTCAACTAGAGCTGAAGACTTCGTTCTACCATGCCTAATATCCGCAGAATTCTCTTGAATCCTTTTATTAATCAACCAACCTATTTCTCCAATGTAGGGAATCCCATCTCCTTAGGGTCTTTGAAGAGAATGGCTATAGTAAAAGTCAGGGTTTGAAGGCTTTCATGAACGTTAACAGAGGTCCGAATCAGAAAAATGTAAAAGATGATTTTGTTGGTAGAGTTCATTTTCCTTTTATACAAGGTACCACTCACAAGATCGCACGGATTTTAAGGAAGCATAAGATCTCTTCCACTTTTAAACCTTTGAACACCATTCGTTTTTCCCTTAAATCTGTTAAAGACACGCTGGACCCCAAAAGCATGAAAGGTGTTAATTTGATCTCGTGCTCTTGTGGGATTCCCTACGTTGGAGAAACAGGTCGGTCGATTAATAAAAGGATTCAAGAGCATTCTGCGGATATTAGGCATGGTAGAATGAAATCCTCAGCTCCAGCTGAGCATGCAAAGAATATGCAACATCACATTTGTATGGAAGAATTGAGAGTCATTGCTAGGGTTGAGCATTTCCATCACCGTAAATTTAGGGAAGCTATTGATATTGAGAAGAGGCCCCGTACGTTGAATAGGGATGACTGGTGGAGTTAACAGTTGTTGGATTCCATCTCTTTGCTCCCAATAGGGTTCCTTCCTCTTCTATTTTCCTCTCTTTTTGTTTCCCTGTGTTTTTGCTTGATATATTAATTCTATTGTGGACATAGTTTTATTATAATTTCTTTTTAGGTAGTAATATTGTTTTATTCTTTTTATGTAATTCTTTATTTTTAATTTTGATCTTATTTTATTATATATATATTTTACTTTTATTTTTATTTTTATGTTATTTTATTTTTATTTATTTATTATTATTATTTTTTACTTAGTTTTTATTTTTATGAGTTTGACTATTTTGTTATTTTTAAGTTTGATTATTTTATTTATTTTTATTTGACATGGTCTTTATTTTATTATTTTATTACTTTAGGAGGGGATTAGTTTTATTTTATTTTATTTTATTTATTTATTTATTTTTATTTTTGACTTAATCTTTATTTTTATGATTTTGGCTATTTATTTTTATTTGACATGGTCTTTATTTTATTATTTTATTACTTTAGGATGGGATTTTTATTTTTATTTTATTTTATTTATTTATTTTTATTTTTGACCAATTTTAACATTTATATTTTTTCCTTAGGTTTTGACCATTGCTTTTTTCTTCTTGATATAAATATGGATAGTCCAATTTTTAGTATCCTAATAATGAAATACAGTCAGTAGTTCAAAATTTCTCATGTGATTTCCCCGAAAGATTTATTTTAATATGATATGAATCACAGAAGCTTACACTCTCAAATATAATATATGTATATTAATATTTTATTTTGAAAAAATACTAAATATCAATACTTATAACAAAACTTACCAAAAAAAAAAAAAAAAACCGTTTGATGAATATTCACCCCTATTCCAAACTACCCACACTAAATCTATTTTAACATTAAAAAAAAAAACCATATACATGACATAAAAGAAACCATATACATCATGTGCTTCACTAATTATCTTCTTAATTTGCTTATGTATTTTCACAAAAACATAAAACCAAACATAAAAATGGAAGAAAAGAAATCATTTTATTACACATAGACATCGACCACCGATTATATTGATTATACTTAGAATTAAAAGAAACGCAAGAAATGCAGACCAATTATTTTTAGGCAGCCACCTTCAAGCAAGCATGGCTTGCCATCACAATTCATACTCAAAGCAATTCACATAAGAAAAGGGCAAGCCACCTCAATAGTTTATCTAGTCTAATCGTAATGCCTATATATTTACATTCCATATCTGCAGAAACATTAAAACAAATACGAATAGATCTTAACCTATGCCAAAATCAGCCATGAGGGAGTTGAGAATAGTGAAACTGAAATTATGTAACTCCAATGTAATTAACTTCTCAATGTTACCAGCATTGTATGTGATCCCTAAGGTATTTTTAAAATCGTACGAACCTTACCTCTTCAAAATTTTACAAAATGATTATATTTATATATATTAACCTACTTTGCACGGGTTCGCGAACTAGATGTGGAGTTCTGTTCTTGAACCAGTCCTGGGTTCTAGAACCCAACTCCAGGATTCGGGCACATGATCTTTTCAGAAAAACCCAAACGAATTAGATTTTTCGATGAAAGAACCGAGTGACAAACCTTTCGGTTGGGTATTTAGAGCCAGAAAAGTGAGTTTTTTTTTATATATTTATGATCAATTTTGTTAAAATATATATATATATATATATTAAAATTTAAAATTTTTAATTAAATTTGAATAAATATTAAAATTAAATTAAATATAAGTCGTATTTATAATTGAAAAATGAAAATTCATTTTCCCTTACTCCAAATTTCATCGATTTCACTACATCGGTGACTGAGGTATTCAATTGCAGCATACATATTCTTTCATAGCGTATTCAGAGGGTTCGACGGTGGCAGCGGTGTGTCACGGGATATTCAGCCACTATGTGTCACTGCGTTCACTGTTGAGAACATGAGGGTAGCCCGGTAGCGTGTTCACTCACTATGTAGAAAGGGTAGTCCGGTAGAGAGGGTAGCGTATTCAACATGTTCACTCACTACTCGGAGGATGAGAGGGTAGCGTATTCAACATGTTCACTCACTACCCGGAGGATGAGAGGGCTCACTTACAGTCACAAACATTAGTTACCAAATTCAAATTTAGATTACGATACCATAAAAATTAGTATGAAAAAATTTCAATTCAGAAAAAAATCGAATATATATATATATATATATATATATATATATATATATATATATATATGTTGGAATTTTACTCCCAACTACCGCCATGAATAAACAGTGGTGCAACCCACAAATTCATCAATTTTTGACAGCAGAGAAGGACAAGGAGCTTATCCGAGATTTGGAGGGGTTTCCACGCAACCAACAACAAACCAAGTACCGAGCCATTCTCTGCGTTTATTGTTTTCAACCACCACATTGACTTACTGTTTGTCCGCACTTCACCGCATGCAACTTTTACAGTTTACCCATAAGCCTTTCCGCTCTTAAGTTAAATCCCTGTCGATGCGATATCGATGGGACCCTCATATTCCATCCACCGCATTGCAAAACCCCTCCACAAAACCTTTGATTCATGCATTTCACATTTACCACAACTTACCGTGTCATCGCCAGCACTTCGCAAGATTTTAGTTTTAACCTTAAGCCCTTAACCATATGTTATGTTTCCACCGATGCTGTTGAAACCTTAGTTAAACTGAGAGGCGGGGGGGGGGGGTGAATCAGTTTAACACCTTCATGAAATTTTTAAAACTTTCAATTAAACTTATTTACAATTTAACTTCATGATCAATTTTATATGAAAATAAACTTATATATGAAAAAATGTTAAGATAATGTAACAACAGACTTATTATGAGAGAAGCAAGTATTAAGCAGGTTGAATAACCATATCAACACATAGACATCAGACACAGAGACAATAGATATACGTGAAAACCCATAAAGGGAGAAAACCACATCTTATTATTGTTGTGATGTAAAGGCAACCTCCAACTCCTTCTCACCACTAATTTTCTATAGGCACCAACCTACAAGAGGCTTCAACCTCGAATTCTGCAAGCTACAAATTGCAAGGAAGCTTCAACTTCCTCACTTTTCATAAAATAAACATTTGCTAATTTACCTTGGATATCAGCTATGTTCTGTACCTTTTTTTTTTTACTGTACTTCAATCTTCACATCTGTTTGATTATCTCTTTTTATTCAATTCTGCATTCTCTTTTCTTTTATCAAATTTCTCAAAAAAATATATCCATTTCAAATTTATAGTGGGATTTTTTCTTTCTCTGGAGACTTTCCAATTACATCACAAGCAATGTAAAAACAATTAAAACCTTTCGTTCAATTACAGTATAAATTTCGATTCATTTCAACAACACAGCTCTCTCTATTTTTCTATCTCTTTCATCAACAACCACAACTTACTTTTTCGTTTTCCTTTTTCCATTTTCCCTGTTCATTGAATTTGTACAACTATTACATGTACAACTATCTTTTAATCAAACATAAATAACTCTCGACTTAACAAAATGGACATATCTGTACTCACAATCTTTATCATGAAATATGACCTCAACCATCAAAGATATAACCTTTGGTTTCATATTTAAAAGAAATGCTCATACTCATTAAATTTACATCCTGGATTTTTCATTCTCATAAAACAAATATCTGCTCCCCAATCAAATGTTATAAAACCTTCTTAATAAACCTTGGTTTTTATATTAATGAACAACCAACGCTAATCTCTGAAATATTTGGGCCCCACAGCTTTATAAACTCTTCTGCTCTATTTTACGATGCAATTAATCGCAACTAAATACTCCCGATGCGATGATTTACTATTCACTTCATTGTGCCGATGCGATGAATTACTGTTCACTCCATTGTGCCGATGCAATGAATTACTGGTCACTCCATTGTGCCGATGCGATGAATCACTCCAATGAGATGGTTTTATTTTATGCGGAACTCAAACATATATGAATCATGGTTCATTAATCCATCGGGTCAGCATCTCAATCAGAACTCTTGTCAACACATTCTACTGCCAAACTTTTCTCTGATGTGATTCATGACTCGGGTCCCACCTATGTTTAATAAATTCTGCACTTTTAATACATCTCAAATGAAAATGCCCTTTGAACACACATATATATATAATGTTTGATAAGGTCTGCACCTCCTACTTTTTTTTAAATAAACATTAAAGTATTAACCTTATTATCACGACCACATGCGCTCACTATTTATTAACTTTATTGAAACATTTTTACACATGTGTCAAGTTCCCTTTTTAACTTATTCGCGATCGAAAAAAAAAAACATTTTTCGATTGTCTTACCATACTTCTTGGTTAAATAACCTTCGTCAATAATGAATGCTCGACCCTCTTGTCATATTTATATCAAAGCCTAAGTCAATCCTTGACCATGGTTTTAACCCTCGGCATAACATAATGTATCAATGTGCATCAAACATATAATTCGCACATAAACCATTCTTATATGCACACTCAACTTTGATATATATCAAATATTGCAACATATAACAAACCCAATGCATATTTTAATACATATATGTTCCTGGGGTCCACCTCCATTAACACGCCTCTCGCATCCAACGGCGGACAGTTTATCGCATCGACTCCAATGATCCAATGGATGTCATGCCCTATCGCATTTTTTATTGAGCCGAGCTTTAACCACTCAAACGAACACGATCAAAGTTGTTTTGTAAAACCGCCTTAGGACACGTGTTGATTGAAGACATATATCGCGTTCAAAATGAAAAATCAACTTACCATTTTTGACACCACGCGATATTGTCGGTTTACTTATCTCTGGTTTCACTGTTCACAATTAGGGATCCGCTTGCACTCATTGTTCCGCTTCAAATCCTTTGTGCTTTTGTTATATGCATATATATACATACGCCATTCAAATATTTTACTTATTATTTTTGCCTTAACATATACACCCGTGTTTCATTCTTACTTTAATACAATGCTACCATAATATTTAACCCCAAACTCCATTAGGTTTTCATTGCACGAAGCTCGGCTCCAGCTCTTACTCTCAAGGTTCCGTCTTGAATTTTTAGTGGTTTTTATACACATTATGTTGCACTCTTGGCGCTTCCGCATGCTAATCCAACAGTTCTATCAGAAATCTCAATGCGCATTCCAGATTTGTATTTGAGATTTTCCGAAACCCTCACTGTGCCTATATATTAAAGCTGCCTTAGGACGAGCGTTAATGACTCAAATGTAAACTCCTGTCACTATATTCTTGTTTATACCTATTCTCTGCTATTGCCACCTCTTTCTCACTCTATTCTCCTCATGCTCCATGTCTGCATATCCTGTCACTGTATCTTCTTTGCCTCTTTCTCACTTTGTTCTCCTCATGCTCCTTGTCTGCATATCCTGTCACTGTATTCTTCTTTGCCTTGCCTCTTTCTCACTCTGTTCTCCCAATGCTCCCTGTCTGCATATCCTGTCACTGTATTCTTCTTTGCCTCTACTGTTGTCCTTTGCCATCAATGACAACACTTCTAACAGTCTCCCCCTTTGGCATTGATGGCAATAACTTCTATGCTTTTTCCTCCCCGTTTGACATCAATGGAAAAGGGCTGATTTATCTTTGTGGATATCCCCCTGGAATGATGTTGTCTCTTCTATTCTACCCCTGAAACGATGCTTTCTCTTTATATCAGAGAGTAGCATCTACAAAAACTACCACTAGTCTATCTCTCAGATATTCAAATGGTTCTCTAGCAAGAGCTTTTGTAAATATATCTGTTGTTTGTTCTTTCGTTGGCACATATTCCAACTTCACTACTTTCTGAGCTACTTGTTCTCTAAGAAAATGATACTTGGTTGGAATATGTTTAGTTTTTGAATGAAGAACAAGATTTTTTGATATGCTTATGGCACTTGTATTATTACATTTGATAGAGATAGGTTCATCAATGCTTACCTTCATATCTTGGAGGGTTGTTTCATCCACATGACTTGTGTGAAAAATGTTGTTGCTGCTATGTATTCTGCTTCTACTATAGATAGAGAAATAGATGTTTGTTTCTTGCTTAGCCATGCCACCAGACTTTCTCCTAAATAGAATTCACCTCCACTTTTGTTTTCCTATCATCAACATAGCTGGCCCAATATGCATCTGTATATGATGTCAGAATGAAGTTTTTTCCTTTTGGATACCATAGCCCATGATGTGCAGTCCCTTGTAGATATCTTAATATTATTTTAATTTCTAGTAAGGGATTTTTTTTTGGTGCTGCTTGATATCTTGCCACAAGCCCTACGGCCAGCACAATGTCTGGTCTAGAAGTTTTTAGGTATAACAGACTTCCAACCATTGATCTGTAAATTTTTTGATCTACATCAATTGTTCCATCATCTGCACAAAGCTTGCATCCAGTAGTAATGGGAGTTGACACGGGTTTGCAGTCTTCCATTTTGAACCTTTTCAGCATCTCTTTTAAGTATTTTTCTTGTTAGATAAATGTGCCTATGCTCTTTTGTTGAATTTGTAGTCCTATATACAAGGTGAGCTCTCCAATCATAGACATTTCAAATTATGATTTCATCTCTTCAGAAAATCCTTTTGTTAACTCATCTTTTCTGCTTCCAAACATGATATCATCTACATACACTACTACAATCAGAAGTTCATTTTCATTTTCTTTTATGTACAAGTTTTTGTCTACTCCTCTTTTCTTGAACCCTTGTTTTTGCAAGTATTTGTCCAGCCTTGAATACCATGCTCGAGGAGCTTGTTTCAGCCCATATATTGCATTCTTTAATCTGCACACATAGTCTACATTATATGTTAAGGAGAACCCTTCTGGTTGCTCCATGTAGAATTCTTCCTCTAAATCTCCATTCAGGAAGGCAGACTTCACATCCATTTGGTACACCTTGAAGTCATGATGGCAAGCAAAAGCTAAAAATAGTCTGATAGCTTCCATTCTGGCTACAGGGTCAAATGTTTCATCATAATCAAGTCCTTCAACTTGTGAATATCCCTTGCATACAAGTCTAGCTTTATTTCTGATTACCTGTCCTTGTTCATTCATCTTATTTTTGAATACCCATTTTGAGCCAATGACATTTTTCTCACTGGGTCTTGGAACTAGTTCCCAAGTGGTGTTCTTCTTAATTTGGTCCAATTCTTCATTCATTGCATTCACCCAATGTTTGTCTTTTCTAGCTTCTTCAAACTTCTTTGGCTCTATTTGTGACAACATTGCTAGGTATACCTCTTCTATCTGTTTAGTTAGTTGTCTTCTTGTCTGTACACCTACACTCTTGTCCCCAATGATTTGATCTTCTGGATGGTTCTTCTGAGTGTATCCCGAGGAGCTTTTCGATCTCAGGTTAGTATCTTTTGTTCGCTTGTTTATTTCATCATCATATTGATTCTCTTCTTCATGATCTTCTGGAGGATTGCTGCAATCTGTACTTCTTATCTTGTCTGATAGTTCTTCATCAAATCTTACATCAATACTTTCTACAATTTTGTGAAGTATTTTGTCGTAGCACCCATAACCTTTACTCTTGGATGCATATCCTAAGAATATTCCTTCATCTGCTCTTGCATCAAACTTTCCCAGATTTTCATCATTATTTTTTATAAAACACTTACTTCCAAAAACTCTAAAATGCTTGATTGATGCTAGTTTACCATGCCATAATTCATAAGGAGTCTTGTCACTGTTTGGTCTTAAATCAGCTTTTTTTAGGATATGCATAGCTGTCTGTACTGCTTCTGCCCAAAAGGTTTGAGGAATGTTACTTTCTTGCATCATGGCTCTGGAAATCTGTTGTACAAACCTGTTTTGTCTCTCTGCCACTCCATTTTGCTGAGGTGTTCCTGCAATTGTGAATTGTTGCTTTATCCCATGCTCATTCCATAGATCTGCAAAATCTTAATCTGTAAATTCACCCCCTCTATCTGATCTGATGCACTTTAGCTTGCATCCTATTTGATTTTCTGCCAAAGCCTTGAATATTTTGAATTTCTCAAGTGCTTCCGATTTGTGTTTGAGAAATGCAACCCATGTCATTCTGGAAAAATCATCTATTATTAGCATGAAAAATGATTCTCCACTTGGTGTTTTAGCTCTTGAAGGTCCACACAGATCCATGTGAACAAGTTGAATAGGTCTGCTTGTAGATAGATTCTCTTTGGTTTTGAAGGATGTATGGGTCTGCTTACCTAGCTGACAGGATTTACATATTGTATTTGAAGGCTTATTTATGGTTGGCATATCTCTGACTGCATTCTTTTTGCTTAGACTTATGATATGATCAAAGTTTAGGTGTTCCAATCTCGTATGCCATAACCATGACTCCTCAAATTTGCTAAGGTGACATGCTTCATTTTCTTCTTTTACTACATAGACATTGCTTTCTGTTCGAACACCTTTGATCAGGGTTTTTCCAGTGGTGCTTGATCTTACTTCACAGTCTTGTGCTCTAAAAAGAACTTCACAGCCTTTATCACACATTTGACTAACACTCAATAAATTTTCTTTCAGCCCATCCACAAATAGTACATCCTGGGCTTTTCCTCTGCCATTGTCCAGACTGACTGAGCCTCTTCCTTTGATTTTTCCTGCTTTATCATTGCCAAAAGTAACATTTCCAGATTTCTTTTCATCAAAGGTTATAAACTTGCTTCTATCTCCAGACATATGCTTTGAGAAACCGTTGTCCAAATACCATTGGCTTTTTAGATCTTGAGCTATTAGAGCCAAGTCACATTTATTCACCTTCTTTTTCCACTACAAGAATCCTCTTGTTTGGTACCTTTTATGAGGTGATGAACCATATTCTCTTAGAGGAAATTTGGAAGACATATGTCCACTTTTATTGCATACACAACATTTGGATATATATTTAGTAGAATTATAAGTATGAGTAAACTCTCCATGATTCACAAACCTCCTTGAGGTTTTGAACATCAGTCTTTGTCCATATTTTCTACATTCTATGATTTTATGGCCAAATTCATTACAATAAAAACAATATCCATAAAAAAAAAAATTCATACCTGATAAAAGGTTGTCTTCTCCATTTGTCTGCTTGAGTAAAACTTTTTACTGTTTGCATCCTTTGCTGGTTTGTATTTATTCTTCTTGTATGACAATATGCAGCAATATGTCCCAATTTGTGGCAAGCATAACAAGTGGCATTTTTCATAGGAGGAAAAAATCTCCTTTGATGACTTCCAAATTTGACATATTCAGGAGTATACAAACTTTTTTCAGTTGACAGTTTATTTATTTCATCCTTTGTCATTTGAGCTTCCTCCTGGTTTTTATCTACTTTATTGTGGGATTCTTCTTCTTTAGAAATATTCTGAGCTGCTTGGATATTCTCATCCGCTTTTACAAAAATGACATTTTTGTTTTCTTTTTCTTTTCCTTTGCTTGATTCTCCTTCATAGCCTATCCCAGTTTTTATCAGAGGAGATCTTTGAGCATCTAGAATCTCATTCAACTTACCAGAGCTTGTCATTTGAGAAGTATCTATTTTCCTATGGGAATTTCTAATTTCTTCCTTAAGCATACTACTTCTTCTTCCAACTTCTCTTGTTCCTGAGTTTTATCCTTAATCTGCTTAAGTAGAATATCCTTGACCTTCTTGGCTTCTTCAAGCTCTACTTTCAATTGAATGAGGGCTTTTGAATTTTGTTCTTCTCTTACACATTTGAGAAGAATGTCTTTCTGTTTTCTGCACTTCAGTTTTAGTCTATCAATTTCCTCTAAGGCACTTCTTAGCTCCCCCTCAAGGTCCACTTCACCTTCTTCCTCATCTTCTAGAAGACATTCTTCCATCTCTTCTATAGCCATCAATACAAATTCTGATGTTCCTTCTTCACTTGAGAATTCAGCTGAGTCTTCTGATGCACTGCTGTCTTACTGAGCATAGAAATATTTTCTATTGAATCTTTTCCCTTTTTGCCAGTTCTTAGATATGGTCTTCTCTGATTCCTGAGCCTGATTCTTTGTTTTCTTATAAGGACACTTAGAAGCATAGTGTCCAACTCTTCCACAATTGAAACATTTAAATGGAAGTTTACCTTTATACTTACCTGAGCCTTTATCCAACTTCCTGATAAATTTAGCCTCTTCTTCATCAGAACAGGAGCATATATCTTCTTTTTCTTATTTCTTCTTCTCTGACTTAAAGGTTGCCTCCCTTACATTTGACTTCCTCTGTGGCAGTCTCATCTCATAAGCTGTTAGTTTTCCAAGAAGTTGGTTCATGGTCAAGGTTTCCCAATCTGTTGTTTCTTCTATGGTAGAGACCTTGGGATTAAAACTAGATGGCAAAGATCTTAGGATCTTTTGAAAAATTACACATTTTTGCATGGTTTCACCTAGTGCTTTCATATTATTGACAATTTCCGCAACCCTTAAAAAGAAACTAGCAATGTCTTCATCATCATTCATCTTTAAATTTTCAAATTGGGCTCTATAGACTTGAAGTTTAGCTGTCTTCACCTTTTTGTCTCCCTCATGAATATTTTCTAAAGTTTCCCACATTTCTTTGGCAGTCTTGTTGTGCATTAATTTGATGAATTCTACCTCACATAGTCCATTCAAGATTGTGCATTAATGTGCAGCCCAAACTTCTATTCCTAAGGACATTATGTATGTTCTCATTCTGATTTTCCAGAAGGCATAATTTGCACCAGTGAAAAAAGGGGCTTTGTTCGTTGAGGATCCTTCTTGACTAGCCATCCCAAGAACCTAATATCTCCTTTCAGTTGTTAAACTGCTACAAAAAGGAACCTGCTCTGATACCAATTGTTGAAACCTTAGTTAAACTGAAATGGGGGAGGGGGTTGGGGTGAATCAGTTTAACACCTTCATGAACTTTTTTAAAACTTTCAATTAAACTTATTTACAATTTAACTTATATGTGCATAAATGTTAAGATAATGTAACAGCTGACTTATGATGAGAGCAACAAGTATTAAGCAGGTTGAATAACCATTAATTAATTATATAAAAATAATTAATTATGAATATAATTAATTAAACAAATAATTAATTATATTTATAATTAATTAAATTATAATTAATTGAATTGTGATTAATTATATCTGTTTAAATTAATCAAAAAATTAATCATTAATCATGGATCATTAATTAATTCATTATATAATTAATTAATTAATTAATTAATTATAAACTATAATTATTAATTATAGTATAAAATAAATTAATTAATTAATTAACTAATTATATTTATGTTTAATTATATTCAATAATTAAAAGCTAAATATTTAATTTATGATTTATTAAAAAACCAATTTAGTTATTATAATAAATAACAAACTTAAAAAATTAAAAAACCACAATTTTTATATAATTAATTAAAACAATTAATTAAGTATATAAAAATAATTAATTATGAATATAATTAATTAAAAAAATAATTAATTATATTTATAATTAATTAAATTATAATTAATTAAATTGTGATTAATTATATATGTTTAAATTAATAAAAAAATTAATCATTAATCATGGATCATTAATTAATTCATTATATAATTAATTAATTATATATAAACTATAATTATTAATTATAGTATAAAATAAATTAATAAATTATAATTAAGTAATTATATTTATGTTTAATTATATTCAATAATTAAAAACTAAATATTTAATTGATGATTTGTTAAAAAACCGATTTAGTTATTATAATAAATAACAAACTTAAAAAATTAAAAAACCACAATTTTAGTGAAATAAAATAAATAACAAATACTATTAGAATTGTAATTATTAAAAGTAATAATAAAATTTATTAAATTGATATTGAAATTATTAAATAATTAGAAATATAAAAATACAAAATATCTCATCGGCTCTTTTTCAAGAAATTGAATCCTGATGATGGATCCCAGTTGGGATTCGAAACGTCGACACATGTTTCTCAATACTGTGGATAATCCGGAAAGCATTTTAAAAAATGATCACCACAGGAGTTTAAAAACTAGAAAAATTGAATAACCATATCAACACATAGACATCACATACAAAGACAATAAATATACGTGGAAACCCATAAAGGGAGAAAACCACATCTTAATATTGATGTGATGTAAAGGCAAGCTCCAACCCCCTCTCACCACTGATTTTCTATAAGCACCAACCTATAGGAGGCTTCAACCTCAAATTCTGCAAGCTACAACTTGCAAGGAAGCTTCAACTCCCTCACTTTTCATAAAAGAAACATTTGTTGATTTACCTTGGATATCAGCTCTGTTCTGTACCTTTTTTTTTATACTGTACTTCAATCTTCACATCTGTTTGATTATCTCTTTTTCTTCAATTCTGCATTCTCTTTTCTTTTATTAATTTACTCAGAAAAATGTATCCATTTCAATTTTACAGTGGGATTTTGTCTTTCTCTGGAGACTTGCCAATTACATCACAAATAACGTAAAAAAAAATAAAACCTTTCATTCAAGTACAATATAAATTTTGAATCATTTCAACAACAAAGCTCTCTCTGTTTTTCTCTCTCTTTCATCAACCGCCACAACTCTCTCTTTCGTTTCACTTTTTTTCATTTTCCTTGTTCATTGCAGTTGTATAACTGCTGCTTGTACAACTGTCTTTTAATTGAACATAAATAACTCTCGACATTATTATAAAACCTTTTTAACAAAACAGATATATCTGTACTCACATTCTTTATCATGAAATATGACCTCAAGCATCAAAGATATAACCTTTGGTTTCATATTTAAAATAAATTCTCATACTCGTTAAATATACATCCCGGATTTTTCATTCTCATAAAACAAATATCTGCTCCCCAATCAAATGTTATAAAACCTTCATAATAAACCTTGGGTTTTATATTAATGAACAACCAATGCTAACCTCTGAAAGATTTGGGCCCCACAGCTTTATAAACTCTTCTACTCTATTCGCTGATGCGATTAATCGCAACTGAATGCTCCTGATGCGATTAATCGCAACTGAATAGTCTCGTTGCGATGATTTACTGTTCACTTCATTGTGCCGATGCGATGAATTACTGTTCACTCCATTGTGCCGATGCGATGAATCACTCCAACGCGATGGTTTTATTTGATGCGGAACTCAAACATATATGAATCATGGTTCATTAATCCATCGGGTTCGCATCTCAATCGAAACTCTTGTCAACACGTTTCGCTGCCAAAATTTTCTCTGATGCGATTCGTAACTCAGGTCCCACCTATGTTTAATAAAATCTGCAATTTTAATACATTTTGAATGACAGCGCCCTTTGAACACACACACACACACACACACATATATATAATGTTTGATAAGGTCTGCACCTCCTACTTTGTTTTAAATAAACATTAAAGTATTAACCTTATTGTCACGACCACATGCGTTCGCTATTTCTTAACTTTATTGAAAATTTCTTACACATGTGCCAAGTTCCCTTTTAACTTATTCATGAGCAAAAAAAAAACATTTTTCGATTGTCTTACCATACTGCTTGGTTAAATAACCTTCGTCAATAATGAATGCCCGACCTTCTTGTCATATGAATATCAAACCCTAAGTCAGTCCTCGACCATAGTTTTAACCCTCGGCATAACATAATGTATCAACGTGCATCAACCATATAATCGGCACATAAACCATTCTTATATGCACACTCAACTTTAATATATATCAAATATTGCAACAGATATCAAACCCGACACATATTTTAATACATATATGTTCCTGGGGTCCACCCCCATTAACACGCCTCTCCCATCCAACGACGGACAGTTTATCGCATCGACTCTAATGATCCAATGGATGTCATGCCATATCGTGTTTTTTATTGAGCTGAGCTTTAACCACTCAAACAAACGCAACAAAAGTTGTTTTGTAAAACCGCCTTAGGACACGTGTTGATTGAAGACATAGATTGCGTTCAAAATGAAAAATCCACTTACCATATTTGACATCGCGCGATACTGTCGGTTTACTTATCTCTGGTTTCACTATTCATAATTAGAGTTCCACTTGCACTCATGGTTCCGCTTCAAATCCTTCGCGCCTTTGTTATATACATATATATACATACTTCGGCCTTCCTTATATATATATATATATATATATATATATATATATATATATATATATACATAGATATATATACTCCGTTCAAAGGTTTTACTTCTTATTTATGCCTTAACATAAAAACCCGTGTTTCATTCTTAATGTAATACGACACTACCATAAGAGTTAACACCCAAACTCCATTAGGTTTTCACTGCGCAAAGCTTGGTTCCACCTCTTACTCTCAGGATTCCGTCTTGACCTTTTAATGGTTTTTATACACATTCTGTTGCACTCTTGGCATTTCCGCAAGCTAAACCAACAGTTCAATTAGAAATCTCAATGCGCATTCCAAGTTTGTATTTGAGAATTTCCGAAACTGAAAGCTGCCTTAGGATGAGTGAATTCTTCGAAGTCCTTGTTGTGTCTATGTATGAAAGTTGCCTTAGGATGAGCGTTAATGACTCAAATCTAAACTCCTGTCACTATATTCTTCTTTGCCTCTTTCTCACTCTGTTCTCCTCATGCTCCCTGTCTGCATATCCTGTCACTATATTCTTCTTTGCCTCTGTTGTTATCCTTTGCCATCAATGACAACACTTCTAACAGATGAAATAATATACTAGTAGAACCACAAACCTCATCGCACTTCATAAGATTTCCCACTTACCCTTTATACCACCCGCATCCATGCACTTTGCAAAGTTTTTCATTTAACTTTATGCGGCTCGCAAGTTATCTTATTTTGTTTGTGATGCGTTCACAAATGGGGCACGTGTCAAGCTCAGGAGGATAGCGCATATCGTTTCCTGCAAAGCTCAGGAGTTAATGGATTAAGCGCCCACAAGTTATTTGTTTACCCGCATAGATTTATGTATACCTGTAAAGTTCCACAGGTTATGTTACTTTGAGTGCGATGCGATAAGTGCCATGTCATTATCACACATCGCATTATCATTGATTTACGTGGATGCAATGTGGACTCAGTACTACATTTCATATTATTCGAAGTCCACCATTTTGTGTTTTTTAACGCATTTTTATGTGTTTTCGTGTATAAACCAGAATACGGCCTGTGTGCCGATTGAATGTAGAAATGGGTCTTTTGACAGCCCAAGGACGAGAAGTAGTTGAATTTCTATTCATGTTGTTCATTTAATAAATTTTTGATCGATAGAAAATATCGGCCATGTAGTATTCATCTACCCATGTTATCCTTCACCCATGATTACCATGGTATTGTAAATGGCATCGACCCATGGTATTCATCCACCCATGATATTTATTCGCCCATGGTATTGTAAGTGACCCATGGTATGTATCCACCCATGGTATTCATCCACACATGGGATTTACCCATGGTATTGTAAGTGGTATCTACCCATGGTATTGGCCTATGGTATCTACACATGGTATTGTAACTCAAAAAAGGCTATAAATAACAAGTCTCAGTTTGTAAAAGGATAGATGGTCCACCACAATGTAGCTTCTACAGTTATTCTCTCTTTTAATAAAAAAAAATTCTTTGTGGTTATATTTTCTTTGTGTTCTCTTTTTTTCTCGCATTGTAGTTTTGCAGATCTTGTCAGATCCATTTCAACTTTTTAGATCTTGGGGGCCTCCCCCCAAGATCCGGATCACTGGTATCAGAGCAGGTTATGCCTCCATGGGAATGAGGGTTTGAAACATATTTCAGTTTCAATTTTTTGCAGCAATCTTCAGCAAAATTCATGAATTTTTTTGGGCGGCGAGTTTTCAGATCAGATCTGAAACTTTTGGTAAAAAATTTACAAAAAGAAAGACCAGATCTGGATTCCTTGCAAAAAAATACTCAAATTCAAAAAAAAAAAATCGGCCAAATTGGAGTTTGGATGAGGGAGATATCGCTGATTCAAAATCAGCAATGTTGAAGCAATTTTTCTGACGATAATTCATGGGTGGTGGTTCTCTTGTAATTTTTTGCAATTTTCAGTGCAAAATTTCAGAAGAATGGATATAGATCTGAGCTCCTCTTGAAAAATCACCCAATTTAAAAAAAAAAAATCGATCAAATCGGAGTCCGGATGTGGGATTTATCGCTGATTTAAAATCAACTATTTTAAAAAAAAAAAATTGACGGCGAGACAGTTCCAACGTGAGTCTAAGAGTCTAAAGTCCCCAGATAGTGGTTTCAAACACATGACAAGATGCAGAATGATCAATCCATTTCCAAAAACAGGTTATAATAAATATTCTGAGTTATATTGACCGAGTTATGCTCATTTTAAATCTGGAGCAGCATTCGGAGCGGGTTCCCTTTGGAGACGTGCCCTCCCACCCCGCTTTAGTAGGCACTTGCTTCACATTCATCAGTTTCATCATAGCAACGTTCGGCTTGGGTTATTTGGAGACATGCCCTCCCACCCCAAGCTATGTAGGCACCTGCTACTTCATCAACAGTCAGCATCACAGTTATGGATGAATCGCACAAAATCTTTTTCATCGAAGTCCATTTTCTAGGCCGCACACTATCAGTTACACAGTTGGTCACAAGCATTATAGGGTATCTCTATCCTCGGATCTTCATTTGTCATGGTTTTGGTTCATCCACAAACCCACACTTCATCAAAGTCCATTTGCTAGGCCGCACACTGTCAATATCACAGTTGGTCACAAGCATTACAGGGTATCTCTATCCTCGGATCTTCGTTCATCACGGTTATGGATTAACTACACAAAACCCTTCTCTTCAGTGGCTCTTCATATTCAACCAAGGCTTCTCAGGAGGGAACTTCACGCAATGGGGACCATTTCTTCTTAAGGAGAGAGGAATGATCCGAATAGAAAATGGCATCAACCCATGGTATTCATCTACCCATGTTATCCATCCACCCATGGAATTACCCATGGTATTGTAAATGGCATCGACCCATGGTATTAATCCACTCATGATATTTATTCGCCCATGGTATTGTAAGTGACCCATGGTATGTATCCACCCATGGTATTCATCCACACATGGGATTTACCCATGGTATTGTAAGTGGTATCTACCCATGGTATTGGCCTATGGTATCTACACATGGTATTGTAACTCAAAAAAGGCTATAAATAACAAGTCTCAGTTTGTAAAAGGACAGATGGTCCACCACAATGTAGCTTCTACAGTTATTCTCTGTTTTAATAAAACAAGTTTCTTTGTGGTTATATTTTCTTTGTGTTCTTTTTTTTTTTTTTTCTGGCATTGTAATTTTGCAGATCTTGTCAGATCCATTTCAACTTTTTAGATCTTGGGGGCCTCCCCCCAAGATCCGAATCAGATTTAGATTTTCAGGCTTTGGGCATTTGTATTAAAAAAATGAGATAAGTGCCACGTCACTATCTCACATCGCACTATCGTCGATTTGCGCAGATGCGATGTAGACTCAGTACTGCATTGCATATTATTTGAAGTCTGCCCTTTTGTGTTTTTGAACGCGTTTTTACGTGTTTTCGTGTATAAACCAGAATACGGCCTATGTGTCGATTGAATGTAGAAATGAGTCTTTTGATAGCCCAAGGACGAGAAGTAGTTGAATGTTTGTTCAACAATGAATTTGCATTGATTAGATTTAGATTTTCAGGCTTCGACCATTTGTATTAAAAAAATGTAATGTAATTTCATAGAGAGTGTGAATGAATAGAAAAATGAAGTTTGTTTCTCTCCTGTGTATTATGTTGCATATGTGTATGACTGTTTAATTTTCGCATTTTGTTGTAGTCTCTATGTTGTGGGAAAACACATTTCCTCTGTTTATTGTATTCAGAAATTTCAATTATATATATATATATATATATATATATATATATATATTAACAACCATACCTTTTTCTATTCATATTCTTTTTATATATTTTAAAATTTAAATAATTGTTAATAATTTTGATAACAATTTTAAAATTGCAATTTACTAAACACAATCACATTTATAAGTTATCTTCAAAATCTCTTCGTTCTTCAAAACAAAAAACTATATCTTTCTCAAATTTCATATCTTATATAAAATCCTTTTTTATTTCATATAAATTCAAAATTTATATATTCTGAACTCAAAAATAAATCCTTCAAATTTCTAATATTATTTAAAATCTTTACCAATTGATACATATTTTAAAATTAAATATTCAATCCTAACATAAACCTGTTTAAAAATTCAATTTTTTTTTATAAAATTTGTTAAATTTTAATTACATTCTATAAATTTCAAAATTTTGGAAAATTTAAAGTTTTTTTATAAAATTTTAATTATATTCTATAAATTTCAAAATTTTGAGATTTAAATCACAAGTTTTTTATAAAATTGGTTAAATTTCAATTACATTCTATAAACTTCAAATTTTAGAGTCAAATCATTAACTTAGCTTTTTAAAAGCTTCAAAGAAACTACAATTAAAAACTAGGAAATTTCCCTCAGCAATTAGTTTCCATTTGGTACATTTCCATTTCCTAGTTGGCGCCTTCCCCACCCATCTATTAATTTCCATTTCCTAGCTGGCACCTTCCCCGCCCATCTATTTTGTGTTTGAAAGACACTTCACTCATCACACACAATACCAATTGCATGTTAGTCCATTATCTAGTATGGACCGACTCGAATTCTTACCAATAATAAGATGTATGAATCAAATTATCGAATTTCCGATTTTTTTATTTTTATTTTTCGGATTCTGACTTATTTGGTAACTATGGTCACATGTATTCATTGTTCAGAGGACAGGTATTGCCCCTCAAAATTCATGTTTAAAATTAATGTGAAAATTAATTCGAACTTCAACGTCTTCGTCTTCGTTAGGTTGAGGGAATCTCTTGTTAAAAAAATGTTTACAGAATTAAAATTCGGTGTATTTAACACCTAAGGCTAATTGGTATCTTATGTCTTCTCACCAACCTTTACCGAATTTTTAATTGAATTTCTCATTCAAGATGTCAACTGAGTAAGAGGAATCAGTGTCACTTTCATATATATTCTATATCATTTATACTATATCATATATATAGTATACTATATACAATGTATACTATATCATATATATTCTATAACATGGTCAACGTATATTTTTGCTGAAAATGTCTGTAACTTTGTTAAGTTTTTTAACTTTTATTCTTTTTCATTTATAAAAAAAATGAAAATACTAAATACTACATGACAAAATTACAAATTAAAATAATTTAATAAATAATAAATGTAGCTTTTGTTTTTAAAAATGCCATCTTCGTCTCCGAAACCACTTCACGCAACATAGATATTTACTAAATTTTACCAAGTAATGTGATGATTTATGATATAGATTTGAGAAATATATAAATCTACAATATGTAGATTTTATAACTACTACACCCAAGTTTATTATAACTATTACACCCAAGTTTATTATATTCTCATAAATTATTAAATTGTTTTGTTAAGTTAAGTTTTATAATGTTTAGTTATGGGTGTAAATTTTATTCTCATAATTTACTTTATTGCTTTATTAAGTTTTATATTGTTTAGTTTATAGGGTTATAGGTTTTGGATGGATAGTAATGAGGTGTTTTGTTAAAGATTTTTAGATATTAAATCACGAGTTGAAATGTTATTCTTGGACATGAACATAATGTAACATCACTAATATCAAACTTACTAATATATATGTAGTTTGTATGTTGGACATTTTTCTCTCAAATAATGTGATATAGATCTGAGAAATATAGAAATCTACAATATGTAGATTTTATAACTATTGTACTCCCAAATTTATTACATATTAATAACTTACTCTTTCATTTTGTTAAATTTTATACTGTTTATTCATGAGTCATGAGTTTTAGATAGATAATGATGAGAAGCACTCTTAAAATACTCCTAAATGTTAAATCACTAGTTCGATTCTCCACCTTATTCAAATGTTATTCTTAAATATGACCCTAACTTAACTTAGTTATTTATTAATAAAATATGGATGGAGATATATTAAATTGGTTAAATGGATTTGTATACCCAACTACGCATCCTGGAGTGCATTTTAAGATCTTAACCTATACTTTCATGGAAACGGATTATCTTCAACTATACATATGAAAAAAGCTGAAATGAAATGAAAGATGGTCTCAGAAATGCATCTGAGATATCAATTTCGAAAATAAATTGAAGAAAAGGCCTGCTTCGTTTCCGATGCGGGTACAAATGCATGCATCTCCGCAGAAAGACATAGAAATTACATACTACATTGTCAAAAATGCATACGCCATGGAAATCACATACTGCAATGTCAAAAATGCATACTCTAATTGTGAGTTTGTTTTAATTGAAAACCAGCCAATATAACCTGCACAGTCTGCCATTAATCATAACACAAACATACATAAATAATTACCGGATCCTTTCAATTTCAACTAACTGGATCCTCTGGCCAACATTTCCTGGCATTTTACATAAGAATCTTGACGCTGCAGACGCATCTGCTGGTAAAATGTGGCTATAAATTCTTCTGCCTGCCTGTCAATTTCTGAGCTGAAACAACATTTGGAACGTCTAGTGGTTGAAACAGAAGTGAAGGGATACGAATACGAATACGAATTAACTGAAAAATTGGAATACGAATTAACTGAAAAATTGGAATCCATATCGCTGAAATGGTGGTCATCATCTTCATCGCAGGCAATGAACTCGGGAATACCGACATTACCCGGTTTGGAGTCCAATTCTTCTTTCACATTGAGACGAGTGCAGGAGGGCAGGAGTACTCTCAGAAAAAGGCGACCATACAAATTATTTCGTCCACTTCGTGAGTCAACACCATGACCGTAGATGGACGACGTAGTTGAAGAAGAGCTGCTGCATGAAAATTCAAAGTGGTCATTCAAATTAGCTGCTTTGTCTCCTCCAAAGTACTTGATGTGCAGATTGGTGGCCATTTTCTGCAATCTCGTCATTGCAATTCTTTTTCTGAGTATCACCACAACAAATCTCGCCACTCTTCCTGAGCTTAAATGGGTTGGTGTAAGGCGTTTAAGATATGAGGGGATACCCATTTGTGCAGCACTGCCACAGAAACTGCAACTGGAACTCTCCACAGTTATATCACTCCGCCCTAATTCTCCCGATGTTGTTGGCAGCATATTATAAATATGGGTTGGTTTCAGGACAATGCGCGTGGAGACCGTGGGATACAATTATGAAGGAGGAAGCATGGCAGAAGCTACTGGCCTCGCCATGACGGAAGCTACTGACCTGCTCATGACGCAAGCGGAGTGCTTATGTCGAACTTACCTCGATATGGTGCAGCTTTCTCAATAAATGTAGCCACCGAAATTTTGAAATATTCGGTGTTACATCCACATTTTGAACGTTGGTGGTCAAACTCTCTATCTCCGTGGAATTGCAGATAGCTTGGCATGTTTGTGTCCACTCAATTATTGGAATGCGCTATGATTAAATGTGAACAAGATTGTTGACTAGGCTGAAGTCGTTTTGAATGAAATGTCATTTGAAAAAAAAAATAATACTAATATAAATTTAAATTCAGTCTTAAACTTAAATTCAGTCTTAAACTTAAATTTGTTCTTATAGAATAGTTAAACATTAAATTGGTGTCAAAAACATGCCAATTTTATAAATTTAAATTTATAATTTATTTTAGAAAGCATATATATAGATTGAGTGAGATTAATGGGTAAGAGTATGTGTTTCTTTTGAATAGGTTGCAAGAAAACTAGAGAGGTAGAGTATATATGCCTTGATAGACTTGGTAGTCAAGTCTTTGTATAGAGGTCCGTTGTCCCGCAAACAAACAAGGGTGTCTCATACACTAAATTGGATAATAATAATTACTAGCAATTGCATCACATGTTGCAAAGGAAACATCTTAAGGTTGTAGCATAGGAAAGAATAATATAAATGAAGGAAGTTAAAAAAAGAAGAAGAAGAAGAAGAAGTTTCTTTATTGGAGTTTTTCTAATAAAAAATTCAAAAATCATTTATTTTTCCATCTAACAAAGAGTAACAATCAAATATGCTAGTGAGAAGAATGGTAGGAACTTTTAAATCTAAGAACTCTCTCCCTTGGTGATAGTACATTTTGGTTTTCAAAGAAACTTCTTTTCCTCATCTTTTAAATATTCCTCTCCAACAGACCCTTTAGAAAGATCCATTTTATTCAACTGATTGAAATAAGAAAGTGCCTTTTGTCCAATTCTTCCCGAGTTATTGAAATTAAGGGAACATGTAAAGAGGTTGCTAGACAAAAAAGAGAAAAGTGACTGAATGTCAAATGGTTCTCATTAAAGAATCTCTTCAGATCTTCTCATGTGGGCCTTCTTCAACTTATGACTTAGCACGACCTTTCTCAGCTCCAACTCCTTCAGAATAAGTGGTGGAGAATTATGTTTATTGAATTACTCGACCTCAAATCAAAATATCCATCTTGGTAATTTTCGTGGAACAAATTCTTTGTTATTAATTGCATGTAAGATATGCTTTTTCATAATGGATGAGACAGCTTTTCCAAAGTACTCAAGACCTCTGTATGAGGAAATCTGCATGTTTATTTTTTTTTGCATGAAGGATACACCTGGTTTTTCTAACCAGTTTGGGTAGACTCAACCCTTCTAGGAAATTACTTGCTTCTATCACATTCCCAATGTTGAATTCCTCTTATACTACTCATGGAACTTTGACTTTGCTTTACAGCTAGAATTATTTAATGGCATAACAACTTATCACTATGACATGTTGTAATTCAGAAGGGACTACTCATAAGCTTAAGTATGGTGTATCCACCTTCACCTGTCATTTGAACATAGAGCATAGAGTTATCTTAATCGTCAATTTTTATGTATAAGAGACATTTGGCATTTTTTAACCCTTGGGGATGCTTGATAAATCTGAGTTTAGATAAATTTATATTAGTAAATTATCTACAATCATATTTTCATAATTACTCTTTGAACAACCAATATTCCACTGCTTTGTAACTTTGCACCTTGGTCATAATAACAAACATCATCAAGACCCAAAAGTAAGAAGAAAAAATCAGCTCATAATCACATAATTTAGTGACCTCTTTAAGGATCATAATTCAAGACCTTAGTGCCTTTTAAAAATCATTTATTTTCCCATCAAATAAAAAGCAACAACCAAATTTTGTAGTCAGAAGAATGGTAACAAATTTTAAATGTACGAACTCCCTTCCTTGGTGATAGCACATTTTGGTTTTGAAAGGAAAGTATTTTCCTAATCTTTTAAATCATAGATTCCTCCCCAAGAGACCCTTTAGAAAAACCTTTTTTTTCAACTAATTGAAATATGTAAGTATCTTTTGTCTAGTGCTTTCTAAGTCATTGAATTTAAGGGCAAGGTAAAGAGACTACTAGAAAAAAAACGGCAGAGTGACTGAATGTCAAATGAAAATAACATTGAGGAATCTCTTCAGATTTTCTCATGTGGGCCTTCTTCAACTGATGAGGTAGTAGGAAATTTCTCGGCTCCAACTCCTCTAGAATACGGGTTGGATAATTATGTTGAGTAAACTACTACTCATGGAACTCTTACTCAACCTTACAACTGGAAATTTTCTCTTCCCATATCTCTCTCTCGGGCTATAATTCCATCTCTCTTGTTTTTGAATACATTGTCTCTATATCGTTGTTGTATGTCTATTTTTTATTTCTTTCTTTAATCAGTGAGATAATGTAGCTCATCTGGATTCTAAAATCCTCAAGTAACCCATTTTCTGAAGAGTTCTCTTCTATTTTTAATTCTACTATTTGGCCCTCCTTATCCTTTTCAACATCGTTTTCTTCCAAAGAATCATATGATAAGTCTCCTTTGGCTTGCTTTTATTCTTCCATATACTTCAGATATAAATGAATGAAACTTGAGATAGGCTTTATGACATTTTCCAAATTCCATTATTTTTCATTGCACTTCTCATGTGTATCAGGGAAAATTGATACCACACATTTAACATTATTCCTTTTTAGGGCTTGTTGTAAGGTTGGTAGTTTTTCTTCACAATGTCTCCTTTCTTTTGTATGCTTGATTTGATACAAATAATTGTTAGCAGCTCCTTTAAATGTGCACAATTAATAAATTATCCCCTATTTATGTGATGTTGAATAGAAAAAATAGGTTATGCATATTCAATTGTATGTTGCCACCACACTTCTTCCATATCTCATGGGTTCTATTTCATATGTTTCTTTTCATCCAGATCACTAAGAATATGAATTCTCGACAAGGGGTCCTTTAATGCTGGAAAAATCAAAGATCCCTCCCCTCTACTTTGATGTTCATTAGAAACATGAGCTTCTTTAAATTCATATTGAGTTTCATTCTAGCCCTCTTCCATACTCGATGTATAATCTTCGACCCATTTCTTTCCCTCTATATTATCAAGTTCTTCTTGAATGTTTTAGATATGATCATTGATCTATGAAAGAGTTATTTTCTCCTTTATCTAGTCATGTTTAGGAGTAAACCTTATGTCCAAGAGCTGGTACTTTTCCTGCAACTCATTGGAACATGTAGGAATGATTTACTCATGTGTCACTTTAGCAAAACTTATGTCCATATGGTGCTGAATTTTCTTGTGAGCAACAGTTGGATGTGAAGGGCCAGTTTATTTACACATCATTTTTGGAATAGTGAAATTCAAATGTTGCTTATTTTCTTTCAAAAGTTTCACTGATGATCGAGGATGGCTTACTTACTTTGTGAATTTCATTTTAATGAGAATGAATGCATTCTTTATGCACAATTTCCAGTGTGTGCAAATTTTGTGCCCCTTCAAAGCCATAACTTTAATCGTTTCCTTTGCATCTATCTCATGTTGAGTATTTACAATTATTTTCCTTTAAACACCAATCCTCACTCCCACACCCACTCTAATCAGTTCTGAAATTGTTTTCCTTCCCTACATAATATTCCATTCACAATGCACTGGTGCTACACTTCAGACATTCCTTCTTAATCCAACTTTCCCCTTCATGGTTTCTAGGTCCTGAGATCTCCCATTCCCCTTGAGGAATTCCTTATCTAAAAAATTTAAAATTATTAGGCAATATTAGGGGATGCATCCTCAAGTTATCATTCTTTTTCTGTTTGTTTTATCCAACATCTATAGAAACAAGCAATGATATATACGAAAGTTCATGTTCAAGTCCAACTACAATGCTAGAGACTTCCTCACCCTCCTCTGTTTTCCTTTGGAAGCCCTTAAGACTCTCTGAATTTTTTGATGACTTCACACTTTCGTCATTATCTCTATGAACCATCTTGAGTTTCAATGTCATCATTATTATTATTGTTATGATGATGATGATCATCAATAATAACATTGAAATTATATATATATATATATATATTAGCCACATATTTATGTAATTAAAGTAATAATATTCAAAATTTAATGTAAAATAACATAATGTCTAGCATATACTATGTTAGATATCAATTTCAAAAGATTTGTCACGCTCCTTCTTAATGATATTTATAATAATAATGATATTTATCAACACTAGATTATAATTAATTTAAATAAGAAACCAATTATTATTTATATTTATTTAAAAATAATATAAATTAAGAATATGTAGACAAATGATTAGAAAAAAGATAATAAAAAAAACACTTTAATGTTTCAAAGGATTATATTTATATTAACAGTTATGTTATATTTTTTTAAAAACCAATTTCAATGACTTTAATTGATCCGAATTAATTGGAAATAAAAATGATAATTTAATGTTTCAAAGGATTATATTTATATAAAAATGATATTATACTTAAAATAAGGTGAAATTTTTCCTCATATGTTTAGAGTTTTTATTTATTTTTTAAATTTAATTTTAATTCTTTTAATTTGTAAATAAAATATTGGAAGAAGAAAAAGAGAGTTTAATGTTCGAAAGGATTATAGAAACGATAAAAATCAAAGTTAGGGAAGACAAAAGTTAAAAGACTAAGGTTAAAGTTAAATTTTCACACGATTATAAGGTTGTAGTTTTTCCTTTCTCTCCCAATTATAACTTGGCAAAAACAACTTGCATGAAGAAGAAGGGATTAAAGTATTGGAAAAATTAAAAAAAAAAAGTTTAATGTTTGAAAGTATTATAGAAACTATAAAAGTTAAAGTTCTAGAAGAAAAAGTTAAAATTAAAGTTTCACACGTATTATAAGGTTGTAGTTGTTTCCTTTCTCTCCCAATTATAACGGACAAAAACAACTTGTGTGAGGAAGGGATTCATGTCTTGCTCTTCTGAGAGCTTATGGACCTCCTTCTAAATACAATGGAAAGAGTGAAATTCAAAAGTGTTGAAGCGGCTACAATTGTTAGGAGAAATTTAAAATTTCAAGTTTCAATAAAAAGTAAAAAAATTGGAGATTAACAACAAAGAGATAACTATACCCTCTATTGTTTTTTTGTTTTTTTTTTAATATTACTTTATAAATCTTCCCTATAAGTAACATCTAGTAATTGGGGTGTATTAAAGGGACAAAATTTTTCCTATCATGTTGTAGGAGAGAAATTTAAAATTTCATGTTTTAATAAAAAGTAAAAAAATGGAGATTAACGACAAAGAGATAACTACACTATGTATTGATTTTTTGGTTTTTTTTAATATTATTTTATAAACCTTCCCTATAAGTAATATCTAGTAATTCGGGTGTATTAAAGGGACAAAAATTATCCTATCTTGTCGTAGGAGAATAGGGATCGGATGTGCCCTCATCTTATGTTAAAGAGTTGTATGTGAAATGTTATTATATTTAATTATTTATTCGAGGGTCGAAATAATAATAATTAATAGATTTCTATAGATATTTTTATTATTGAGATTAGAATTATTTTTTATGACCTGTATAGTAAAATGAATGTTGGTCAATTCTCAAAAAACTAAAGAATTAAAATAATTTCTCATATGTGCACATTACCAATTACGTTAAAATTTTAATTCAACAGAACTATCATGATATATTTCATACTTAACATAAAATATTGTATAGTTTCTTTTATTTTCCATATAATGTTGGCATGCAACATTTTCTTCAATCTCTTACTAAATAATTTTTACCTTACATTAAAAACCAATATAGTCATATAAATTATCAATTGGGCTATTTTGGGTGGTTCAAATGAAGAAATGGAGTCCTCTCCATTCTGATTCAATTCCAATGAATGACATGAGAGATGTTTAAAAAAAAAGCTTTATCATATAATTATGTTACACATAAAATTATTACATATTATTAAAAAAACACATTGATAATAAAAATATATTTGAATATGAAATAGAAAAAACTAAAAAAAAACATATATAAGAATTAATACTGTGGATAATCCGGAAAGTGTTTTAAAAAATGATCACCACAGGAGTTTAAAAACTAGAAAAAATTGAATAACCATATCAACACATAGACATCACATACAAAGACAATAGATATACGTGGAAACCCATAAAGGGAGAAAACCACATCTTATTATTGTTGTGATGTAAAGGCAAGCTCCAACCCCCTCTCACCACTAATTTTCTATAAGCACCAACCTATAGGAGGCTTCAACCTCGAATTCTGCAAGCTACAACTTGCAAGGAAGCTTCAACTCCCTCACTTTTCATAAAAGAAACATTTGTTGATTTACCTTGGATATCAGCTATGTTCTGTACCCTTTTTTTTTTATACTGTACTTCAATCTTCACATCTGTTTGATTATCTCTTTTTCTTCAATTCTGCATTCTCTTTTTCTTTATTAATTTACTCAGAAAAATGTATCCATTTCAATTTTACAGTGGGATTTTGTCTTTCACTACAAGAAAAAAAGACATTGGTGAGGGGCGAAAATGGTCACCATAAGCTCATTGGTGAGGGTCAAAAGAGCCTTCGTCACCAAAAACTGAACGTCACCAAAGGTGGCGTCGCCGAAAGTATAGGTGTTGTGGTGACATTCAAAGTCCGTCACCAATAATGATATATAGTGACGGATAGTGACCGTCACCATTGCATATGAGCAATGGTGACGAACAATAGCCTCCGTCACCAAAAAATTGAACGTCACCAAAGGTGGCGTCGCCAAAAGTATAGGTGTTGTGGTGACATTCAAGGTCCGTCACCAATAATGATTTATAGTGATGGATATTGACCGTCACCATTTCATATGAGCAATGGTGACGGACAATAGCCTCTGTCACCAAAAAACTGAACGTCACCAAAGGTGGCATCGCCGAAAGTATGTGTTGTGGTGACATTCAAGGTCCGTCACGAATATTGATTATAATGACAGATAGTGACCGTCACCATTTCATATGAACAACAATGATTTTTTGTGATGGACCTTTCATGGCCGTCACTACTAGTGCATATATATGGCGACGTTCATTGACCGTCACCATAAACTCATTGGTGACATCAAGGTCCGTCACGAATAATGACTATAATGACAAACGGTGACCCTCACCATTTCATATCAACAACAACGATTTATGGTGACAGACCTTTAATGGTCATCACTATTGATGCATATTTATGGTGGCATTCGTTGACCGTCGCCATTTCCTATTTTGGTGAGGGTCAAAAAATGTCACCATAAACTCATTGGTAATGGTCAAAAGAGCATCTGTCACCAAAAACTGATCTTCGTCATTCCCTATATATGAATATCAAGGCACGATGGAATCGAACCACCAACCTCCTGCTTGTAAAGCAAGTGCTCTTCCATTGAGCTAGCACCCTTTAAAGAATTAGACTTTAAACTAGCAATTGCCCCTAAAGGTGCAAAGATACACCAAAGGAATAAGAACCAAGAAAACTGAAAGAACTCAGTGTCCTTGCTCCTATTTTTATTCTATGACACTCTACAAAGTATGATCTTGATCTATGATGTATTTGTGCCGAGTGGTTCTAATTTAATAGTAAATGTTATATTAGATAAAATAAATGAATAATTGAGAGGCCTTATGGGCTAATTTTTAATCCTTACACCAAAATCTCTTAATATTCAAGTCTATGGAACAACTTGTTCAAAGTTCAAACTGAAGTAGATTTTAAATGGAAAGCCTAAAACCAGCTAAGTAGTTTACAAGTTAACATTTTGGATATAGATTATGTTCAATTTATATGACAAATTATGCCATAACCTTGAAACTAGTTTCTTAGCTAAAAGACTTTCTTAAGTCAACAATGACAAAGAAACATAGTCATGCCAAGCAAAATTCTCTTGTTTTTTCTAATGAGGGTGCATGTAACTTGATAGAGGTTGTATGAAAGTATCAAACCATAAACAATTTCACTAAAACATGGAAATGACAAAGTCTTGTTAAGCAACAAAGGTTTAGTTGAATATATGGAAAGCATCGAGCTAAATGATATAATTAAACTAAAAGTAACTGAAAAAAAATGAAATTGCCATCATATACATCGCATCAGCGTATGAATTTTCATCAATGTATTGAATTAATATGACTTCAAATTTTGAAATTTTCCTGCAAGATAACATTTATCATTAAAAAAATCTGATCAAACATGAAGTAATCTCATGAATCCTTCAGATTTATATTGTAATATCCATCTCAAATCGATAGATCTAGAATCTTAAATATTCTTATAACTAGCAATTGCACCAAGAGGTGCAAAGGAACGCCGGAACATGGATAAGAGAAGTGGGGAGATTGTATAAAGAAATAATCAAGCGAAATATACTAAAAATGAAATACAACCCATGTGAGGCTAATTTAAATTCAATTGTTGTGAATTTTCAATTGAAAGAAATTTTGTAACTGGTGTCCGGCAAGCAGGACTCACAAAAATTGTTATAGAGAAAAACTTGGAAGGGAAATTGAGGTTTGAGGTTTGATGATGTTGATGAAGCACATATTCTACTTGGTGAAAGTGGCCACTGCAAGAATTATTGGGGTTCAGGCTTCTATAGGCAGGATAATACTTTTGAGCTTGAAACAACTTTGCACAATATAGCTTTCAGTTCAAATGGGTGCAAATACATATAAATCAAGCAAATTGAGACATTTAAATGTATGGTCAGAAGCAACAACTCCAGAATCTGTGCAAATTCTTCTAAACTCTATTTGAAAAGAGGAAATTAATTTGATCCTTGAAGGAAACTTGTTTGGACCAGACATTGGTGAGTTGATAAGCAGCTCAAACAATTGGGCAAAGATTATTATGTGGTGTATTTTCAAAAGGGCTCAAAGAGTCATTACCTTCTAGATGGCTATATATTTTGGGAGATGGGTTTGAAGATACAGGTAAGAAGAATCAGCCAGCGTCTGAACAGTCGGGTGAATTTGAGAAAAAACACCAAAGATCTGCCAATTTTGTTGAATGCCTCTGAGCAATGTGGTTTATTGTTTGTTTTCAATTCCTCCTCAGTCATGGATTGCAGACCCGCACAAAATAAGAATATTCTTATGATTGGTCTCTGTTCTGAAGTGAATAACATAAAACAATATACTCATAACCTAGCACAAAATACAGATTCAACAGAAGTAAATACGGAAAACAAGAATAGTGGAAACGATGATTTTGGATTTCAAACTGAAGGAGCATATAAGGGTGAGGATGAAGTGCTTTTGAAATTTCAGTGGGTAGAGGAGACAGAAAGGATGGGCTGCAGCAAGTTTTTGGAGTCTCGAGATAGAAGAGAAGGGAAAAGAGGCAAACTTCAAGTTCAAAGCACAGAGTAATGACCCCTGGAAGGAGAGATTTTGATTCTCTTGTTCAATCTCAGCAGGAAGTAAGCAATGCCTTTGGTCAAGTCGACATTCAATTGTCGGATTCTCTATAGGATGTAGGTGATGGCATTAGCCAAGAGAAGCAGCTGGACAGGGTTTCACATGAATATATCCTTTCTTCATGAATGCAATGATTATCGGAATTATGTTCAAATAAAAGAGATGAGAACAATGTGCAAGAGGCTTTATAATGTTTGATATGCAAAGAATATAATATTCAAAATAGTACACATCATATGAGGAGGAGACCTTTAAATCAAGAAATTTGAGACCTTTAAATGTATGGTCAGAAGCAACAACTACAGAATCTGTGCAAATGCTTCTAAACTCTATTTGAAAAGAGGAAATTAATTTGATCCTCGAAGGAAACTTGTTTGGACCAGACATTGGTGAGTTGATAAGCAGCTCAAACAATTGGGCAGAGATTATTATGTGGTGTATTTTCAAAGGGCTCAAAGAGTCATTACCTTCTAGATGGCTATATATTTTGGGAGATGGGTTTGAAAATACAGGTAAGAAGAATCAGCCAGCATCTGAACAATCGGGTGAATTTAGAAAAAACACCAAAGATCTGCCAATTTTGTTGAATGCCTCTTGAGCAATGTGGTTTATTGTTTGCTGTCAATTCATCCTCAGTCATGGATTGCAGGCCTGCACAAAATAAAAATATTCTTATGATTGGTCTTTGTTCTGAAGTGAATAATTTAAAACAATATACTCATAACCTAGCACAAAATACAGATTCAACAGAAGTAAATACGGAAAACAAGAATAGTGGAAATGATGATTTTGGATTTCAAACTGAAGGATCATATAAGGGCGAGGATGAAGTGCTTTTGAAATTTCAGTGGGCAGAGGAGACAGAAAGGATGGACTACAACAAGTTTTTGGAGTCTCGTGATAGAAGAGAAGGGAAAAGAGGCAAACTTCAAGTTCAAAGCATAGAGTAATGACCCCTGGAAGGAGAGATTTTGATTCTCTTGTTCAATCTCAGCAGGAAGTAAGCAATGCCTTTGGTCAAGTCGAAATTCAATTGTCGGATTCTCTATGGGATGTAGGTGATGGCATTAGCCAAGAGAAGCAGCTGGATAGGGTTTCACATGAATATATCCTTTCTTCATGAATGCAATGATTATCGGAATTATGTTCAAATAAAAGAGATGAGAACAGTGTGCAAGAGGCATTATAATGTTTGATATGCAAAGAATAGAATATTCAAAATAGTACATCATATGAGGAGGAGACCTTTAAATCAAGCAATTTGAGACCTTTAAATAGGTGCAAATACATATAAACCAAGCAATTTGAGACCTTTAAATGTATGGTCAGAAGCAACAACTCCAGAATCTGTGCAAATTCTTCTAAACTCTCAATTTAGACTGCTCATGTGCTTACCAAATGAAAATCTCTGACCAAAATTCTAGTTAACAGGCACAATGAAAATAATTAGTTGTTGAAAGATTCAAGATCTGTTTATAAAAATGTCATGGAAGAGGAGTTTGATGAAAATAATTAGTTGTTGAAAGATTCAAGATCTGTTTATAAAAATGTCATGGAAGAGGAGTTTGCAGTCAGAGATGTGGAAATGGTGAATGATAATGAGTGTGTTTGGAAAAAAAAAACTCCTAACTATGCCCAGGTAAGTGTTACAAAGTTGTCATCAACAACCTTGAGTCACAGAGAAGAGGAGTCTTCTATGTTACCATGGACTAGTGAAAATATGGCACATACATGTAACCATAAATTAGCTTCTTATATGGAGAAAGCTGAGATAATTTACATGGGCAGTGTAACAACTCGATTTATGGCCTCTGAAGTTCAAGAACCAGAGGATATTTCAAGGCTACATTGTTCCCTCGGGCCAACTTCAGTGGGTACTGTATTATACAATATAGACATTACTGAGCCAAGTAAAGCTAATAGTGCACAAAGAAAAGCATTATCTGCAATACAAGCATGTGAATTAAAAGAAGATGGCCATTCTTCTCCACACAATAGAAAAACATCACTTGAAAAACATTTTTATGTTGGAAGTGCATTCTGTGTAATAACATGTACTTCTAATTACCCAGGTTATGAGGAAGTGGCAACACAGACACTGCAGGTTTTTATTCTTGCCAACTTACAAGTTGAAAAGGCATGTGAACAAACCACTCACTATCATAATAGTGGATCACAAATTATGAAATCACTTGGCACTGATATTTCTACTCTTGAAAATGTCCAGGATATGAATGTTTCATTATTGACAGATTCTAAGAAGTTCGACAAATCTGTCATTGCTAATTTGAGTGAAAGTGATGCACTAAAAAAATCAGAGACCAAAAAAGTTTCTACTTCAATAGAACCTTTACCTTTCCACAAGGTGAGCTATTGCAAGTCTTAATTATTTGATCACTAAATATCTAACACCCAAGCATAGTAGAACTATGTTGGAACATGAATTTTAGCTCTACAATGTCTTTAGTTTCGTAATCTGTCATTGCTAATTTGAGTGAATGTGATGCAGTGAAAAACTCAGAGACTAAAAATCAGTGTTACACGGGGACTCGTCCCCCCCCCCCCCCTAGGGGTCTAGAATCCTCGCCCCCCCCGCGATTCGGGGTCTTGGGGACTTCTAGGGGACGTTTCCTGACGCCCCCAATTTTCGAAAATTTGGAGGGGACGTTAAGGGGGACGTTTCCCCATCTGGAGGGGTCGAGGGGGCGTGAGGGGACGAGAGGGGACGTGAAGGGGGCGTGAGGGGACGAGAGGGGGCGTGAATGGGGCATGAGGGGACAGCTGGGGCAATAGATATTCTCATTTAATTCTCTATCAAATATTTTAATCAGTTACTATTAGCACCATATCCATTTACATTGTACTTTAATCTGCGAGTAGTAGATTGAATATTGGGAACTACTAAAGTATTTCTGGAGAGCTCGACTTACCACTAGACCTTCATTGTGATGTCAGTTGAACAGAACGATGTTTTTTTTATTGGTTTCTTTCTCCAGCTCCGTTTTCTTGCTTCTCTCCAATAACCTCTTTAGATATAACAGCTTGTGATTTCACTAAAGCTGTAATTGGAGGAGAATTTATTATATCTCACTCTTAAGATAATTTTAGGTGAGAGAAATAGTAGCGGAAACCAAACCTTATAGTGGAATGTCATACTTATGGTTGAGGCATGCTAAAGCAACAATGTACAGAATGTTGAAAAGTGCACAGAACCCAATAATTGCTCCAATTCCATTCCAATAAAGTTTAACTTCAGCAAATAATCCATGAGATTCTAGGATAGCACGTCCAAGTGTTTCAATGGAGTTGTTACTGACAGGATGCACAAAGATGAAATATTTAGAGGAAAGGAAATATTCAATATTTCTTTCCTGGATTATGATTATAGGACACTCTATCAGTACATGATAACACATACTTTCTCCCATCTAGGAGCTAGAAATCCATTCACCACTCTGGTGTTTTGGCCATAGGACATCAGTGAGCACCAATATGCCCAAATCCACCAGCTAGGTATGTTCTCTGTTCTAGAAACATGAATAAAAGAAACCATTTTTTAAATTTTGTAACCCGAGTTCTAGTTGAAAAGCTCAATATTAGTATAAAGTATATTTCTTTGGAGTAAATAACTATCTTTACTCCTGTTTAATAATTTGGGCATTATCAGATTCCAATTATTCTGGAGTAAAACAAATGCATATCATAATTTTGGAAAAAAATATTAAGCAAATTAAGCTGACGGTAAATTAGACACATAAGATAAGGAAAATAGCATCATCATAATCTCAGGAATCTGAAGACAGAAAATAAATTCCTGAATTTTGGAAGAACAAACCTCTCAGCCCTTGCTTTCCTCTTTTCTTCTTCCGATATTTTTGCTTCTATTCCAAAAGAGGTAGGTTTTGGAGTACCATTTGCTGACTCACCAAATCTGTCAATAAAACATACCCGAAGGTAATTCTTGTCAATTAAGAGATTAAACATATTGACTGATAAGATTGGGGACCATGTGCACTGACCATTCAATACAGAAATTACTTTCATAGCTACTAATCACTTTAAATATTAGCACCAGAACTGACAGTCCACCAATCTTAAAACACCATTATGACCAAACATTGTTTAAAATAAAATATAGCATATATTTAACAGAGATGATGAACATTTAAGTTAAACAAACATAAGCCTTGAAAATTCCAGAATCCCTAGAACCTAAATCATACAACAAGATTTTTCCACCAATCCAAAGGGTGGCATTCCAGGTCTGCAGCAGTAATTAGTGCCAGAAAAAAATGCTAATCATATATACTATACAGAGATTATCCACTGCACTCCATGCCTTCGAGGACCAACCATTTCTGCTAGCTATAGTATCAGTATGCATCTTGAGAATGATCTGTCATGATCTGTCACGCATGAGGTGTTGCCCTCTGATTGAAGAATCAATGTAAACAGGGTTGTCATAGTATCCAAAACGTTACAAGAGCCTCACTGGTTCATGGATAATCCTCACGGCCAAAAACAAATTTTGATAGATTCTCTAATGATATTAACTGAGCTCAGAATTTTTACATTGTGATCAGGATTTAGTTATAGAGATCATATGCTGTATAGAATTCTGGTTTTGTTCAACACTACCAGTGGTTGCATCATGTTTTGAATGGGTTACATTCTTTCAACGATTGTGATTTGTAACCTTTCCTGTTGGGTTGAAGATCCACATGTGTCCTCGTAGTTGGGAGGTAGTGTGTGGCACTTGTAGAGGCAAGATTGACTCTGATAACCATTACCTTGGAGGAAGATAAATGGTCCAGGATTCATGTTGGGACCTCTCAAGGGAATATCAACTCCAACACTTTGTATGACTGATAGTTACTAGACTCTGATAACCATTACTTTAGAGAGAGATAAACAGTCCAGGATTCATGTTGGGACCTCTCAAAGGAATATCAACTCCAACACTTAGTATTCCCGATAAGTCATTGAAGTGGAAGTTGGATTCACAATCACTGCAGGGTGCCTTCATAACCAATGCCAAAGTTAATTTGGGCTGCCAGGATATGTAATACAGTTTTATTTGGGAACTGAAATAGGTCAACATGGAGTCAAGATCTGAAACACTGATTCACATTTGTTGGAGAAGGAAAATATGGAAGTCAAACTGCCAACCAAAAATGGAAGCTCATAAATAGCCTCAAAGTTGTTTTGTCTAGGATTATATAGAAGTCAAACTGCCAACCAAAACTAAAAATGGTAGCTCATGTATAGTATCAAAGGTGGCTTATTTAACTGTTTAATGCCTTCTTAACGTTCCAAAGTTTTCTACAGTTTCAATAGTTCCAAAAGTATAGTTGGGCATAAATTTGAAAGGAAACATGTCTTACTGGCTCTTGGCCCTCAAGTCTATGCATGGAGATTGAATTTCAAAGATTGTAGATGAATGAAAATAAAGCTTATGTTGTGTAGTGGCATTATGGCTTCTGTGTTATTTAAATTTCTGTTGTGTGTAAATAATTGATTTGCTTCCAGAATTTGTGCACTGACTATTTGTGATGGTTATCATAGGTGTGGGTCAAGTGAATCTAACTTGAACTGACCAGTAAACTCATATAACCATATAACCTATGATGGAGGTTTAACAAGACCATTTTCCAATTTCAACCATGCTATCATGTCAATCAGGTGCTTTTATAGCATTTCTTGTACTGCAGAAACATAATGATTCAAAATAGAAATCATCAAAAGGCTTTTTATAACATAGTAAAGCTCAAGGAAAAAAATGCTACCATATATTTCTAGATTTTCAATCAAACATGGTAATATAAAATTCAGGCTTCAACAAATACTTTGGGTCTTAAAGCTTCATACAATGCACTATAAGCTTATTTATCCAACTTCGTTTTTTTCTTGAATCAAGTAACAATAACACTAAGTTACATTGAGTTGACAAGACAACAACAAAATTTTAAATTGAGAAACTTCAAAATTTTGCTCACAAACAAGTAACACACATTCCAAGTTATCCTAAGGCCTTGTGCAGCAATTATCCCCAAATTACCCCTTTCTAACAAGAGGCAAACATAAGAAATACATCAACTAAAACATGCAAGGTAAATATACTGAATGTTAAATTTTTTGTTAATCTTCACATATCCTGTAGACCTGCATCTCCTAGAAAGCAAGGTTGTCTTACTGTCTATGTAATATTACTTTAGGAAGGTTAACTGACCTTTGCCTTATGAATAGCCCTTTAGCCTTTATCTATAGAGAAGTCTTTAATACATTTTATTAAATAATAAAAAAATATATAATGAGACAACAAAAATTGTCACAAAAAGACAGACAGAGTAAAATGCAACAGAGAAGACAGCATGATAATCAGGAAACTTGCATAGGTAAATTGTAGTCACAGTCCGGAAGTGTTGGGTAATTCCAGATTATGTAAGGTTGACTCGTGCATTTTATTTTCAAAGCACTGCAATTCTCTATCATATATTTTACTCGCCAATATTTGCCTGCTGTGAATACATCATTATTTATGCTAAAATTAAAATATTTCAATGGATGGTATGTCTTTTATTTGCGGTACATTCATGCCTTAATCTATAAATCTGATTCCAATTGCTGAGCACTCTAGTGTTGCAAACACAAGCTCAATATCTCTCTTAGAGCACTGAAATTTTTTCCAATATTATTTTAATTTGCAGGTTGGTTACCTAATTGGAAAAGACAAAGGAATACACAACAAACACCCATGCAAATTAGAAGGCTCCAAGTACAGCAGAGCCATGGCTGTAGCTAGTGTGACTTTCTTCTTTGTCTAAAATGGATCTGGTTGAAAATTTTCACCGCATGGGTTTTCATCTGGAAGTTGCAAATGGGAATTCCGTTATTGAACAAGATAATTTAACATTCTGGAAGAAGATGAAGTCAAACATACCCTAGGAACTGCAAGAATCAACAAATGGGAAACTAATAATCACAGGGATCTTACTTGTATCATTTTGAGCATTAATGATCAAACGACTCACACCAGCAGTGCCAAAACACCAACAGAAGAATGGGGCACATGTGTGTGAAAATAAAGTTGTAACTGTGAGATTTGTCTGAGGGAATTTCACCAAATAAAGAGGAGGTTCCTAATATGTAACAAGCACAATAATCACTTGGAATTCAAGATATTTAACATTTATGAATATCCAACTGCCATCCTAAGATATATCCGAGGAAATTTTCCCAAATAAAGATGACAACATAAGATGTGATCAATGAGGCAGGCACCAGTTGAGGCACCAATGTACATGCAGTCATCACCTTGATTACTTTACTAGTCTAATCTTATGGCAGTCTGGTCACTTCACTTGACAGAGGGCCCAGATTAACCTTGCATAATCTCCATACTACTGCAAGAGAAGACATGAAAGAAATATTCAAAGTTGATAACAAAAAAACAGAGTTTTCTTTCAGCAGGTGGGAACAAAAAGTTCAAGAAAAAGTTTGCTGATCTGATACAAAAATGAGATTCACTTGCAATTAGAATTTTTGTTGCTAAAATAACAAGGTATAGATGCATTTAATGCAGAAAGCAAGGGCACCACCACAGGAACATTGGAAAAGGATTTTAGTTGAAAAAGAGAATAAAGAAAATCTGGCAATTTCATTTGTTTCCACTATTTCAGATTCTTCTAGAGGTTCCTAGGCTCCAGGGATGCTACTTAACAAACATCCCTGTGAACAAAGAAATTCATTTCATTCACTAAAGTTCCAAAGAGTTTTTATCTTGAGTAACAATAGGAATCATAAGTAGTCAGTTAAGTATGGAATGACAAAACTAGATTTCCCACTAATTCCCTACATCAAAAGACACTACATTTAGTATGGAATGACAAAAAATGATCTCTTAAGCATCTTAGAATGTTCACACAGGTGTGGCTACATACCAGTAAAAGAGGGCATGCACTTGATGACAAATTTGTCCAACGTATCATGACTGGTTACAACTTAGAATTTGAAGGGATATAATATCTTATAATCAGGTCAAACTTTAATTGATTGTCAAGGGGGGTGTGCTTTCTATGGATATTCACAGGTGAATAAATCAATGGAAGTTGAAGACATCGTATGGAATGGCAACAAATGATCTCTTGAGGATCTTCAAATGTTCTCATAGATGTGGCTATATACCAGTAAATGAGGCACACACTTGATGACAAAGTTGTCAAACGTATCATGATTGGTTACAAACTTACAACTTAGAATTTGAATGGAAATAATGCCTTATAAGCAAATCAAACTTGAATTGATTGTCAATGGGGATGTCACTTTGATAGGTAAATGAGTCAATGGAAGTTGGAAGACATGAGACACATGAAATGAAAATCCAAGTCTACTAAATGTGGCTTAAAGCGCTCGGAGACAATAACAATAACACTATGGGATGAAAAAGTTGTAGATAACCCAAAATTGGTTTACCATTCTCCACTTTGAAGGTCAAGTAAATCACGTAAAGCTATCCAAAAGTAAAGAATTCTTATGTTATGAGACGATTCCAAGAAATGGAGGCTCTAAAATACCATCAAGAATGAACAACGCCAAGTTGATTCCAAGAAATGGAGGCTCTAAAATGACATCAAGGATGAAAATTTAATCAGGTAAATAAGTCCATAGGAGTTGAAAACATGAAATCAAGGCAAATAAAAATGAATGATGGTCCAAGTTTAGTAAATGAGCCCTGAAAGATCAAATACCAAGCAACAAGAAGCCATGTATTACAATGTAAAAATCAACAGGATCAACAAAATAGTATATCAACCAATAGTGACCAATCACAATCAATTTGAAGTTCTACTTGAATGTGTAAACCTCTAGCCAGAAAGCCTTGAAATATTATGGGCATGCATTCTACATATCACAACCCTTAGTCATGGATACAAGCCCTTAAAAAACATCATGCAGTTGAATGAAGTATAACTAACTGATGCCAAAAGGTATGTGGCCCTTAACCACACTTCCATATGGCAGGAAAGCTAGATGGAAACACTGCTTAAATTGAAATTCAAAACAGATGGTACCAAACCTGTTCAGTAACAAAAGAGTTACACCCAAGATAAACATATTAACTACAATGATAATGTTCTCTCTTTGTAAGGAAGAAATCATTCACTGTTGATGGAAACAGTAGCATTTAACTAATAGGTTGCACTTGGGTCTAGACTCCTCTAGCCAAAAATATTGAGAGAAGTGTTATCCTCTCCAACCAAGTCCAATTCCTGTAAGAGACTACCCTTGGAATGTGATAAAGGCAGGTTTCTCCAGGATGTACATTTCACCTAAAAAATCTGGCATAAGAACATATGTGGGCTCGAAGGAATCATCAAAAACATGTTTGGATTCGTCCCTGATGGTAGTATTTGTCCAAGCAAAGGCTTATTCTAGCATATGCATATCGGCTAAAAAATTCACTCAATTAAAAATATTGCCCTCTATGTTAAAACTAGCAATACAACAGCAGACACTCTCACTAAGAAACTACGAAGAAATAAGTTTAAAATTCATGCAAAATTTGTATCTGTTGCAGGAAGTTAATGTTGTGACTTCACAACAAATGTTTCACATTGTGGGACACTATTTAGTTTTTGTGAGTATTAACATATTCTGCGTATCCGAGCAAGTGAAATTTCCCCTACCGGCGTATGTATCCATTGAATAATCCTCTAGAAATTTGAATGATAAGAAGTTTTTGGCTAGAGACTTCATTATAAACTTATTTACTTGTACAACAAGTTTGGAGAAAATGTGACGTAATAGAAGAAAATAGAAAGCTATAAATGTGCATATTTAGTGACAAAGCAAACAGCAATATCTTCGGCTAAAATATTCAAAATTATTTACTTATATAGCAAGTTTGGAGAAAATGTATCAGAATAGAAGCAGATAGAAATCAATAAATGTGCATATTTAGTGACAAAGCAAGCAACAATATCTTCGACTGAAATATTCAAAATTTACTGGGATAAATTCAATATAGTCATTAACTATGGAACAATCGAAAAAAGAGAGTTCGCAAAAATGATAACATATTAAATATTGTTGGATAAAAGCATATCTTAACTATCCATTTTGTAAAAATATCATTAGGTGATAAAAAAAGAAAATTTTCTTGGCCACAAGGCCATCACCAGTGGAAGCAAAGTTGAGCGGAAAGTAGATGATTATATTTCTAGTAATATAAGGCTAAAATTTGCCAAGAAACCACAGAAGACCACATATAAAGCCCTGAAAATTTTAGGATTAAATCTCATTGATTTGAAAATGAGGAGAAACGTATTCCTTGAAACCTTTATTTTGAGAATTCACTTTTATAGGACTTTACACACACATCGTACTACCCAAATTCGGAAAAGTTTTCAACAGTAAATTCAACATGCAAGCCCTTGAAATCCTAAATAAAGCGAACCGAAACAGAAGATGAATACTGAAGAAAACGTAAATGCATACCCTTCGTTCACTACAAAAACCCTAACATAAAATTAACCAGTAGTTGCCTACAAAATCTTTACCCTCACCTTGCTGCTCTCGAATTGCGCTTCTCTTCCTCTAACAACTGTAACGCCAAGCCAAACCTCTCGGCACGCTGGTGCTTCTTTTCTAGGTCCGACAAATGTAACAGCCTTGCAATGCCAGCGACTCCTTTATCTGCCCCCTTATTTGACGGCTTCTCCACGGATGCCACGACTGCCGTGACGGTAGCGACGGGGTCCACTGACTCTGCCATTATCGAATCTTCGCACTTCTTGGTGACAGTCTTGAGTTGGGATGTTTCATCTCCAAAAGGTGGTTCCACGTTAACTGCCTCAGCTTTTTTTGGTGCATCTTCTGATAGAGGAACCGCTTGTTTTACGTCCAACTCAGCCCTCGCCTCTGGCATTTTCCGCCAGATCTGAAGAAATTCCCAGCATTGAGTCGGCGAAGGACCGGGAGCACCAGGGTTCGAATCCCTCTTAGAAAGTTCATAGCGCAGCTCCTGGATCTTCAATTTCTTCCATTCTTTTGTGACCCTTGATGAATTCTTCGTCGTCGCCATTACCTGAAACCAAAGAATTATGTAATAGAATAAAATGAACCCACAGAAGCCTTCCACTGAAACCCTCAAAGCCTAGTAGTTCGCAGATACAACACAGATTTAAGGTTTTGTTGTTGGCCTTTTGAATTTATAGGGATGTTATCAAAGTTGAGCCATAAGCGTCACAATAAGTGGTTTTGGGATGTGGTTTCTAGTTTCCAATGACTGTTAGAGGGACCAATGCTTACCATGATACTTAGGGGATCCTAATTTAACGTTCGTAATCGATAAGCTAATTTTATTAGTGGGAAAGGTCACATGTCAAAATGACGTGGTGAGACCAAAATTTTCCCCTTTATTTTTTTATTCTTTTTTCTTCCATTCCATAGCTTCACAATGATGTTAGTGGAACAAAAAAAGAACTGTTTTATATATAATAGTTTATTGGTTGTATGATATTTTTTAATTTTGTATTTTTGGTTAAAAAAAAATTATTATAGTATCATAGTGTTAATAAAATACATTACCACTGCAATAAAATATAGTAATACAGGGTAAGAGTTGGCACAAGCTTTGCTCATTGCAATAAAATATAGTAATACAGGTTTAAGAGTTGGCACAAGTCTTGTTCTAAACAGTAAGAAGCCTAAAGAGGAGCCAAGACAGTTGGTGTTTTTGGTTATTGGCGGTACAAAAAGAGAAAAAATTACAAATCTCAAAATTACACATTAAGGAGGGATATTGGGAGGAAACGCTCGAAGTGTAGCAAAGAGAGCAATGCATTCATGCATATGGTGATCAATGTGTTCCACTCGACTCTCCAAGGTGTGGAGATGGTCATATGTGCGTTGTTGCTGGTACTAGAGTCCTTCCACAGAGTCCAAGGTCTCATTCTTCACATGCTAGAGGTCATTGATATAGGCAACCAATTTGTTCATGTCCTCGTACTTATGTTCCCTAAGGATATCAATGTTGATATGTATGTGGTCCAGCTGGGTCGCGATGGACTCCAAGGTGACTGAAGCTTCTACGTGACCTAGTGAGGGAGTTGGAGACAAGGCCATATCCATAGTGGAGTGGCGACTCTCAGTCGACTCAGAGTCTGAGCTAGGCTCCCCATGCTGTTGGCATTCATCCATGCGTGGCCCAGCACCCCCCTGTGGGCACGCCCTCTCTATCGAGGCATACTACCAACTCCACCACCACTGGCAGCACCGCCACGAGTTGTGTACTGCTTGACCTAAGAAACACCCCACAAGACACTGAATTAACAATATTGAAATAACACACCATTTACAATTCCAAAGTTGTTGAACATCATTACCCAACTGAGAAGGAGCCCGAAGTCCTAAGCACCAGCACCACAGCGACGAGTAGTGAAGACGTAGGAAGACACGCCACAGGCCCCAGGGCCCGCAGAGCTCATACATCCCCAGGAAAGGCACTTGAAGCTGCTCCCTCCATCTGACTGGAAATCTAGTGAAGTGTGCACTAACCAAAGAAGGAGTCAGGTTGAGGAAAAATATGTGTCTGCACCCGACCCACATAGTCCAAGCTAGAGACCAAATAAATCGTTACACTGGACAAAGAAAACGTCCCTCGATCACAAGGGCATGTTGGATGCAGGTGCCAATTCCCCTCCCTTCTGCATTCAACATTCAACAACCTCATCCTGTTCTGCTGCCCCTAGCCACAGCTTGAGCCAGGACGCAAACAAACCACACCTTGTTCTCTCCCAGCACTCTCTCCTCATCACCCAACATCTGCAAATGATTTGTGAATGATTTCCTGTTGGTCCCTGTGCGATATTAAACTCAACTCGCGAGGAGCAAGGTGTGGTTTCCAAAGCCCATTTATTGCATTTGTGTGGTGCATGGAGGCCCCTTCGGCTCCATAATCCAATGCACTGCCAAATGGCCCCTTAAATGATCACCCCCATCAGGGGTTTTAATTTTGTTCTTTAAGTAATATTTATAATAAATTTCTTTGAATAAGAAAGGATGATATCCAATTTTAAAATCACTATACAAATAGTTTAATGGGTTATATGATATTTGAATGGAGGCTTATGTGAGTAGAATTATGTAGAGATTTTTCTTCTAAATCCATCACATAAATATTATAGATTCTTAATGAGTTTTGAACCAGCTAATATAGTTCCTCTTCACCAAAATTAGTAGGTTATACGATTTTTTCAAAAAAATTTAAGTTAAAATCACAGGAGAATGAACTTTGTTGAGGCGTTTCGAACTAGCAAGTGTGGCTCATCTTGATCTCTTCCTAGAGATGAACCACACTTGCTAGTTCGAAACGCGTCAACAAAGTTCATTCTCATGTGATTTTAACCAAAAATTTTTTGAAAATTCCTATGGATCACCGAAGCCTCAATTTAATTTAGGTTATATGACATTTTCTAATTTTATTTTTTAATATATTTATAATTAATTTTATTGAGCCTAGAAAATGGTGATAGAGTGTTTTGTTAACGCACTCTGTGGTGTAAAGGTCACTTGTATCATTGGTTCAAAACTCCGTGGGCAAAAATCCAACCATACTAAAGGCTAGTGTGGCCCACACTGGATGCAATTCTTGCCTGATTTTGATAACTTAAATACCCTTAGATCATGGAGACTCAAACCACATATTAAACATGCCAAAACTCACATAACTTAACAAACAAACAAACAATAATTTTATTCATTAAATTTTAAAAATAAAAAAATAAAAATAAAAATTTCCAAAATAAATATGTTGCTTCTTTGCTTGATATTCTCCTTTACTATAAAATATATTTTGAATTTTGTGATTTTGTGTATATGAAATAATAATGAGATACATCTTATTTTGTAGTGTTTTAAAATTATTTTTAAAACAACCATATATTTATTTATCTTCATTAAAATGTGATTTTAAATTTATTAACATACTTCAAAAATCTCTTTGGATGCGGGTGACATGACGTGAACGTGCGGAGCCAGTTCATCCCATGCACAGGTTGATAAAGTCCAGCACCGCCGGCTTTAACATGATGCGAAACCTCCTCTTAGTAATCATTCACATGAGCACTCTGATGCACCTGATCTTCTACCATACATTGAATCACATGCAACCCCAAGTGAACTATGCCCAACTCGCATATGCGAGCGTGCCACAAAATCACACTGCATCTGCGCTTGTGCCACAGGTCTTCAAAAGGCATGGTCTCTCCTCATTCGGTCATCCCCATGTTGCTCCAGTTGGCCTCCAAAGCCTTCTTCGTCCCCTCCCTTGCCATTTTTTTGTTGCCTCAGTTTCCCCGCGTGCCCATGAATTGCGCGCTCTCCCTCTTATGCACCACCCTACTGGAGCTAGCATGCTAGGAGCCTCTCCCGTTGTTTCCCTTCAGGCTGCGCGCTCCCTACGGTGTCCCCCTGGTTGCATGCCTCCCTCCAGAGTTCCCCACTTCTTCGAATTCATCCCACTGCGCGCTTTCTGATGCAGGCTCCCTCGTTGCGCGCCCCCTACTGCATAACTCTTTGTTGTGCACCCCCTGTTGTGCTTCTCTGTTGCGCACTCCCCTATTGAGCACATCACCGCTTTTAGCTCGGCCTCTCCCTCTTTGTCTGTTAGCCCCCCCATGGCTCTGAGTCTGCGCCAAAAGACCATTAGGGGTAGCCAAAGAGGTGCGTTCTCGGGTCGCCATCAACGCAGCCTGGACCACCGTTTGGAATCCATTGAAGGCTCCTCTTCTAGCAACCATGACAGGGAAGCACCATCACGATCTAAGTGCACCCAGGAGGAGATTGCCTTAGCTCAGGAGAATTAGAGGGGCAAAAGAATCTGGGGCCCCAGGAAGTCCACCATTTCACATTGTAAGCATCCCACTCCTCGAAAATTCAAGCCTCTCCCAGTTCAAGAGGCCTCGAGGGAGGACACAGATGTGTGGATCATGGACTTGGACGAAGTTTGGACACGAGTTCCTGACGCTGAGTACCCAGTCGCTCCCATATTTTTCACACCCACAACAAAGCCCCTGCGTGTGCCTTCCGTTGAGGAGGAGGCTATTGCATAGGAATATGGATGTCGCATCAAGGAGGAGGACCCTTCTATAGAGGATGATGAAGAAACACCATGAATGCGCAGTTGCTCAACTCTTTTTTTTTTTCTGTTATTTCAACATGTACTATAGATCTTTTATTTTTATATGTGTCACAACACACTTTGTAAATATTGACTATTTGATGCTTTTAAGGTGTTGGTTTCCTCCTAGGAGGCAGCCCCAAACCTGCACTATTTTGATAGCCTCTAAGGCTGGGATTGGTTAATCACTGCTTACCATCTCAGCCCAACACCTATGTAAAGTGTTTTTTTGATCTAATATAATTTAGCCTAACTTACAAAAAATACATACTTCAAAAATCAAATGAGGAGTTTGTGTTGTTTTTGGATGTTCTATGTGGTAATGATGATCGAATAAAAAATAAAAATAAAAAATATTAATAATAATAATTAATATTATCTTGAATTTAGTGGTTGTAATTAATTTGTAAGCTTTCAAAAATATAAAAGGTTTTAAAGTTTTGTTGGATTTTATTTTTATTTATATCACCTTGGATTCATCTAACTCTCGATCTATCATTTGTTGAGAGATCAAAATTTTCCTCAAATTATTAAATATAATAATATTTATATTGTAATATTTTAATATTAATATTAATCTTAATCTTTTAATATTAATAATAGATTTAATGATGTATTTTACATGACATGATAACAAAATTTATAATAAAACTACATCAAAATCATATTTTCAAATATTATCACTTTGTCTTTGAAGATATTAATATATTCATAGGATGTATTTTTCCTTTTAAAGATTCATTTTACAACTATTTAATTAAAAGAAATATTAAAGATTTTGGAACATGATTTTCAATTCTTTGTGTTGAATTGTATTGTAGTTTTGTCTATATGGTTATTTTCATTTTTTGTTTTGGGCCAACATTGTTTATCTTAGATAAAATGTCTTTCGGTTTAATCACATCATTATGATTTGGTTGACGTTGCAAACCAGCTAATGTGATTCATCCTCAGGACAAGGTGGAGAAACCTGGTAAGAAAATCACCCAACCATAAGCAATGAAAACCCACACTTTGAAAGATTTTATAGCAAAATTAGAAATACCATAATGTATTTAAGCCTAAAAAAGATCCAGACTCACTTCATACCGGGTGGTTTCAGAAAGAAACCAACCAAACAAAAAAAAATCAAGACTATTTTTCTCATGGTTGTGCTCCTTTCAGTTTTTATTTTATGGTCTATTATGGTTTTTCTTAGGGGTCCGAGAGACTTTGGGTACTCATTAGATCATCATCTTATTCTATTAAGAGAGTCTCTGCATCTATCCAGCTGTGAGCCTGGGTATATAGAAATTTCAATACTTCCTAAAAAACAAAAGAGAAATACCTTAATACTAGTAGCGTTGACATACCTGAAGTCAAACCCCCGACGGCAGTTCGCTTGGCAACATTGGGAAACCCTGAATCAATTCCACTCTCTGAAACTTTTCCTGAGATAATAAAGACATATTCAAGAATAATAAATGATGGGAAAAGGAAGACCTTCATAGGAAGGGCAAACTGTCAAAGTTGCTCCGGGGTTTTCCCTTAAAACAGTGCTGCGCGAGCTATTCTGTTCTCTATCATCTCAGCAGTGTTAAGTGGGTCGACTCACAAAGCTCTCATACTTGTCCCTCTATTCCAAATTTCTCACCAGAACCATTGAACCATTCCTCCCTCCATTTTTGGGCTTCCTCTATTAGAAGAAATTTACTTGAACCAAAACATCTTGACTGGAGAAATTCCATCAAATGTTGGAAATCTCATTGTGATCTCCAGCTTATGGTTAGCAAAAAATAAATTATCACAGGAAATACCCGCTTCCATAACTAATTTTCGTCACCTCTCAAATCTGTATCTCCATCACAATCAACTGCATGGAAAACTGCCAGCAAGTTTATGTAGGCTACAGAGTTTGGCATACCTCTACCTTACTAGTAATATGTTTGAAGGCCCCGTACCTAAACAACTTGCAATGAACGGAAATATTCTTATACAAGTTGATCTATCTGATAACCTCTCTATTCGAACCCTTGGGGGACAAAACTGAAGGTTTATCGGACATTGTGATGACCCAAAACCCTGCTCTCTTAATCTCTCCTGCAAGCCCATAGCCCACCTTGGGCACCAAAACCTGTCTAGCTGCTTCCCTATATTTCTCCTATTTGGGTACTATTTTAGCCCTAAAAGAATTCTTCTTCTTCCCTTTCAAGGAATCAAGACGCCTCAATAGCTTGAGCTGCTCTCTCTCCCTGAAGTGTTTCTGGAATTTGATGTGGGTTTTGAACTTTTCACCGCAGTGATTTTGGAATTTGATGTGGGTTTTGAACTTGTCACCGTAGACTTCGCAGATGTGGGTTTTGAACTTGACTACCGGAGCCTCGGCCTCCACCGCCGCCTCCACTGTTGCCCTGTTCGAATCCCTCAACATAGACCTGCAAACCCTTGTCTCCATACCCTCTCGGCGTCTCTCATGTCCCTATTTTCAAACATTTAAGATCTTGAAACTTATTTTCAAACTAACAGGGCCAAATGGAAGATTTTCATTGGTTGGAGGAGGTGCCACATGTCTAAATTTATTGGCTGGAAGGGCGATGAGAAAGGCTTCTCATTGGCTGGGGTGAACAGTATTTTCTCACCCCAAGCCAACAAAAACAATTCCTCCGGCGTAATTATATTATCATAGCATAAGTGTCAACAAAATACATTACCACCAACAAAATATAGTAATATAGATTGGTTTAAGAGCTGGCACAAGTCTTGCTTTGAAAAGTAAGAAGCCTGAAGAGGAGCCAAGACAGTCAGTGTTTTTGGTTATTGTCGACACAAAAAGAGAAAAATTACAAATCTCAGAATTACACATTAAGGATGGACATTGGGAGGAAACACTCGAAGTGCAGCAAAGAGAGCATCACGTTCATGCATATTGTAATCAATGTGTTCCACTCAACTCTCCAAGGTGCGAAGATGGTCATTTGTGCATTGTTGTTGGCACCAGAGTCCTTCCACAGAGTCAAAGGTCTCATTATGCACATGCTCGAGGTCGTTGATATAGGAAACCAATTCGTTCATGTCCTCGTACCTCTGTTCCCTCAGCGTATCAATGTTGAGATGTATGCGATCCAACTGGGTCGCGATGGACTCCAAGGTGACCAGACTTCTACGTGGCTCAATGAGCGGGCTGGAGACAGGGTCATATCTGTAGCGGAGTGGAGACTCTCAATCGACTCAGAGTCTAAGCTAGGCTCCCCATGTTGCTGGTGTACATCCATGTGTGGCCCAGCACCCCCCCTGCAGACCCATCCTCTTTGTGGAGGCATACTACTCATTTATAGGTTGGTGTTTGGCATGCATATTAAATCATTAAAAGATTTAGACTGAAAGATGAGAATATTATTGTGTTTATGTATGATGGAATAACAAACCAACATTCTTTGGCTTGGTGCTACTATAAAATGCCAAACATTTGATATCATTATAAATATTACTACCAACTGAAACTATTACCACATAAGAGTAATATACCCACCCAATCAAACTTAAAACTAAGTGTTAAACAACATTTTGTCACCGTCCCTGCAATCCCCATCCCGAACATTGGAGGGCCATTTCTGTGACTTCTATGTAGTGTCATGCCTTGCAAAAGTGTCATTACATCCCTTGCCATGAGAAGAACATTTCCTCTTTTGACTATTACTAGAACAGGCTCTCAAAAACATATGATTTTGGGTCGGCGCTAGCAGGTAATTATGGCCTTGTGCCCATAGAAAAATTAACACTCGGCCTCGCGCCCATTGGCGCTTTGTCCCAATGGATTGCCCGCGCTGAGCTGTTTTTTGATTTTTTTATAAAATAGAAGCAAAGTTTCCATTTCCAACCACTCCGTGAGCGTAGTTAGCATGGGTTGTTCGACTGAATAACGTCGAAAATCTTCCTTTGGCTTCTTATTTCCTACATTTGAGCAACCTCCCAAAGGATAAGGCCTCCCTTCCACCATATGAGGGATCCCAACCTCCTTCATAAGTATTCTTCTTCTCCCTCAACCCTTAAATCCCCCTCCTCTCTCCCTAGAAGATAATTCCCTTGCTTAAAAGGAAAGCAAGTCCCACTCTTTATTTTATCTTAGGGAAAGGGTTTCGAGGGTCACTTCCCACATATTCACTTCCCACCTATTCATTGACCTATAGTCTACAAGTGACTTCCAAAACTATTGGGACTCCACCCATCAGTGAAAGTCTGTGAATAGCAAGGAGCCTTAGCTATGGTGACAATGGGCTAAGCCTCCATCGTTTCCCTTATCCTAGTAGTTTCCCTCTTAGGAACCCCTTTTAGATCCACTACTAGTTTGAGTGGTAACATGTTGTTCAAAATTCCATTTGTGAACAACTCTTTGGTATGCCCACTTTTGCCATACTACAACTCCAAGATGAGATGTCTAGGGCTATGGAGGTTGCCCTTCTTCTCACTGAATCAATCCTCTACAATATAGTGAACTAGGGCTAGTTGGTTGGCCCACTTGACTGTTACTTTAGTCCTTCAAAGTCTGCAAATCCTTAGGCCCTATACACCTTCCCTTCTACCAATTTTGTTGTCCTTCACCAGAACAAGAGTCAGGGCTCTTCTTTGATAGTAACCTAACAACCCTCCAACTATACTTGGCCTACCATCAATCTGCCCAACCACAGTCAATTCCTTTTACTGATCTAGGTCCCACAATATTGTCTTCATCTAGGGCTCTTCAAATCTGCCACCTAACAATGGTTTGAGTCCTCTCAAGATCATTGTTCTTGTGTATTGACAATTTGATCTTTGTTGTCCAATCTATGAACAAATATGAACTACTCCTTGTATCATACTTCTAAAAATCTATAGATGACTGAACTAGGGTCACAAATCAACCACTAACAGTCCATTCACTAATTTTTTATAGGTTTATTTAGATCTTTTTCTAAAACTCTATGGAAAGTCCACCAAAATCAACTCCTCTGCATGTCAATCCATTCTTCATATGGCACATTTCTTCTGCATGCTCAATCTTCTGCTCAGGTTCCACCCTCCTTTGGATATGTTGTCTCCACAGATACTGAATCTTCAAACCATCTTCCAGATCTGTGGTCTTTATTGCATAAATAAACCTCGCTCTAAGGGTCACAACCCATCTTCTTCTACGCAAATTTGTCACAGCTTAAGGTCATACCTTATGAACTAAACATGCTAGGAAACTGTCCTAACCAGGGCATTCTACTTATGTACTTCTAATTGTTGTAGAACAAACCCTATCCACACATAGAAAAAACATGACTCTTGCCTCCATAAGAGACTCGACCTAGCTCATATGGATCCATAGATTTTGGGCATTTCTTTGACTAAATCTTGACATGAACTTCAAATCTCAATGTCGACCCTCAAACTAGGGTTAAATCAGTCAATATTACACCTGTGTCGACTTCTGTTATGGCTCTAAATTACAGTGCAAGCCCTCCTCCATTTATGTTGGTCTTTATCACAGACCTTGCGGCCTACTAACCACCACAAGGAAAGATGGTATCAACCCTTTCTTCTATTTCATGTAGAAAATCTAGCCAACGGGATTCAATCTAATCTTGTAATGTACTAAAACAAGATATTGAATCCTTCCTACAATTTGTGGAAACAACACACGATCGCACAATCACATATAAGTAAGAGAAACAAGTTATCAATCGCACAACACAAGATGTATCAAAACCCTCTATCTCTATTTTGTATTAAGTTAAGGAATCATGAAACAATACAATGCTTAATCTCTCTTGAGATTCTCAAACACTCTACCAATTGTCTCTTGCTGATCTAGGAAAAATCGGTCTAATACTTAGCCAATTCTCAGCTTGCCTTGCTCACGCAATTCCTATGGAATTATCTCCATATTAATTAGGCAAATCAACCTTCCTTGATTGCACAATCCATCATGGCATCCCAATGACTTTATAATTGTACATGGGAAATTTTCTATAAATACAATTGATAGTTATGTTCCTCTGAACTGTGTTACAATAAGGATGAAGGGTCTTTTTTATTATTTAAAAATAAGATAAAATCGTAAACAATCAAAACCCTAACCCGAGGAGATGTAACACCAAGAGTTTATGGGCCCCGTCGGGGTTATTTGGGCAGCCAACTTTCCGGGGTCGTAACTTGGTCATATGATCTTCATTTGACGCACATGATACCTTGTTAGAAAGATCTCTTCGAGGACTACAACTGCTAATGTGATTTCTATGAAATCACTAAACCTTTCTTGCCCAAAAAACATCGTTTGGGGCCTCAAAATGACTTCGGAAGTTCAGGACCTGAAAAACTGACAAAAAAGGTAAACTGTGCTATAATTAAGGAAACTGAAAAATTGAAAGAGACAATGATGAGGGCCCAAGTGGAATAGGCGGGTGGCTACCAATATCCACCTCGATCACCTTAAATCGAATTTCTTGAGCTAACTCAATCATCATGACTTAGTTAACTGACACAAGTTTTTATGAGATGAAATTACAATTTATTATCCAATTTATTTAAGGGAAAAATAAATTAGATACCTCACATTCCTCACTCCTGGTACATCAAAATTCCTCACTAGTGTGGGTGCATTTTTTTTTGTCCTTTCTAGTTTCCAATTTCAGTATTTCTTGTTGCAAATTTCAATACTCCCTCTCAACAAGAAAGGAATTCAATCTATCTCCATTCGGTACTTTTGGAATGTTCTGCATGCTACACTTCTGTAGTGTTGTTTGCACCTGCAAGTCCTAAAACTGAATAGCCTCCGAACAAATTACTCAGTATAATGCATCTGTCATCAGAATCTTCTGACTGCTGCTAGCTACTGCATCTGTCTAGTACTGGATTCTTTGCGCTACTGCTGACATTTGCATCCGTGCCCTTTGAACTATTGCTAACTCTAATTTGTGATCCAGTATTTGACATCTAACTCTGATTTCTGTCTTGTTGACATCTGACTACATCAATTTAACTGATCCTTCCTACTACTATTGTATTGTGGCTCCTCGTAGCTAGGTTCGATCCATGAGATCACATGCCATCTAAATGGACCTTGCCCAAATTTCTTATCTTCAGATTATGTCTACACATCACCCCACCAGCTTACACCTCCAAGTATGGCTACTCCCTCTTCCCATCTGGCTCAAAATTTCCCCCTTATGGAGGTCTCTGCTTGAGTGGATGCTTCCACTCAGTCTCCTCTCTGCTTCTCCAATTGTGGCAACTACTCCACAACCTTTTGAGACCGCTTCTCATGAAGATTCATGTTAAGAGGTATTTATGCTCCCTTTAAACCACCAAGTCTCTAACTTCTGCCTTTCTCCTCAAAACTTTGCATGCATCTGGTACCTCAATTACATATAGGTTCTTGACTCACGCACAGTGTAATTGTCCCGACGTTACAAAAGGTTTCTAAAAAAGAGTTGATTTTAAATCGATGATATCTCCCTCATCTGAGCTCCGATTCGACCGATTTTTTTTTCTATTTCGGTAGATTTTCGCAAGGAATCCAAATAGCCTATTTGTTTTTGAAAATTTCACACCAAAATATTCAAATATTCTATGCAAACTCGTCGCCCAAAAAATTTCTGCTCTAATACCATGTAGAAAATCTAACCAACGAGATTCAATCTAATCTTGTAATCTACTAAAACAAGATATTGAATCCTTCCTACAATTTGCGGAAACAAAACACGATCGCACAATCACATATAAGTAAGAGAAATAAATTATCAACCGCACAACAACATGATGTATTTGGAGAAAGAAAATGCTCAAAGGCCCTCTATCTCTATTGTGTATTAATTCAAGGAATCATGAAACAATACATTAATGCTTAATCTCTCATGAGATTCTCCAGCACTCTGTCAATTGTCTCCCATTGATCTAGGAAAACTCGGTCTAGTACTTAGCCAATTCTGATCCTTACTTCAGCCTGCCTTGCTCATACAATCCTAGCTAGGGAATTAACTGCTTATTAATTAGGAAAATCAATCTTCCTTGATTACACAATCCATTATGGAATCCCAATGACTTTATAATTTCACATGGGAAATTTTCTCTGAATACAACTGATAGTTATGTTCCCTTTAACCTCTGTCTCAACTGGGTATTCCTTGAAACTGACATGCATACAACTATTAATAGTGAATTATCGGTTATATGATTGATCACTCATTGTGAATTAAATCTAATTTAATTCACTGGACCTCTCACTAGCTCATAACTTAGTTAGAACCAGTTAAACTGATTTTAACGCATTTAATTGAGTTAATTACACTTGCACCCCACTAATGCATCAATTTCAACTGGACCAAAAAAATATTAGAATCCCTCTAGATGCCTCATCTTAAACCCTCAAGTACTTGAATTTCTTGAGCTAACTCGGTCATCATGACTTAATTAACTAACACAAGTTGTTATGAGATGAAATTACAATTTATTGTCCAATTTATTTAAGGAAAAAATAAATTAGACGCCCCACATTCCTCACCAGTGTGGGTGCATTTTTTTTTGTCCTTTCTGGTTTCCAATCTCACTATTTCTTGTTGCAAATTTCAACATTTCAGAATTTGATGCGACCTTCACACAAAGACACCATTGAAATCACATGCCCAGATTCTCATGAGAAACCTCTCTTAAGCTCGATTTTCCAGAAGAGAACCAACAATATGCCATCCTACTTCCTAGCGCAAACCGACCCTTAAGGTATGCAACATTCTTCTGAACACTCACATGATGATCTTGCTCTTGGAGGATGATCATGACCTCCCTTTAGCAACCCTTACTCGCCCTCGTACTCGACCTACTTTAGGACTACATCTCTCTTCACCCCCTTGATGTGCCGGATAGTGGGAATACATGTCAAACATGCTAATATGTGCTAAGTGATAAGGCATGCCAAGATGTGCAAGGGTGTGTCAATGCATGTCAGGGAATGTCAAGACAACAAAAGGGAGAAAAAAGTTAAACTACAAGGAAATGAACACATAAGAGGGTTAATATGTCATCAATTTACCTTTTCCAAGAGGGGCATGCTAGGCACACCAACACTAGGCAAAAATAGGTGCCAAGTGCAAAGTCTTAGTGCATTCTAAGTGCCAAGTATTCCTTTGTTGCTTCTCATCTACTTTCCAACAATTGATAATCACAAATAAATTTAATATTAAACCATGCCAAATCATACCAAGGCATCTCAACGTATTCCACACATGCTAAGACTTTCCAAGCACCAACATGTGCCAAGCGCCAATATGTGTCAAGAACTAGTGTTATGCATGCTATGAAGTGGAAGGGAATGTTGAAGAGTGCTAAAGTGTGCTAGAGAGTGATAATGCATGTTCATGAGTGTTAAGGATTACTAGGAAAAAACATTAAGGGAGCACTAAGTAAAAATTCATGAAAGTTAATGAATATGAGGAACATACGCGAGAGACTAGTGTTAATGAGTGTTAGTTGTCATGCCAAGGAGGGACTGACAAGGTATGCTAAGCATTGGTAAGGCATGCTAGGGAATATCAAGGCATGTAAAGAATTCCCAAAGTGTGCTTGGGAGTTCCAGGGTGTGCTAATTATATCATGTGCCAATTAATAGTGCCAAGATATGCCAATACATGCTAGGTGCTAAGGATGTGGTGCAGGGTGCCAGGGTATGTCAATATGTGTCAAGGCAACAAAAGGAAGAACCAATAAGAGGGTTAATAAGTTAGGACTTTATATTTTTGAAAAGGGGCATGCTAGGCACACTAATAATAGGTCCCAATACATGCCAAGTGGCATTGTGTGCCAAGTGCTAATGTGTGTCAATGCATTCAACCAAGGTGTTCCAGGGCATGCTAGGGACTATATGCAGCATGCCAACACATGTTAGCAGAGTTCGATGTTGTGCTAGCGCATGTCACCATGTGCTTGGGCGTAAGTGTCATCACAAGATGTTCTAGGTACAAAGATGTTCCAATACATGTGGGGTGCTAAGAAATGTTAGTGTGTGCCAAAGCATTAATTTAAGGCATGACCAGATTGGTGAGGATCATTAGGTCTTTCTCATTAATAGAATTGTCAAAGGTTGATTATGTATTAAATAATATATTTCCTACACACAATAGTGGAACTTTATCTAAAGGGAATTTTCTAGATAATAAACTTAATATATATGAATCATTTGTTAACTCAGAAAATCTCTATTCGACTAGTTATTACTTGAGGGAAATGATACACACTAATTACTTCTAAAAAATTCACTGACCCTAACCACTATGGCTTTGGACATATTATAAAAAATACTCCACAATAATGGTATTAAATCGTTAACTTTTGACAAAAAAATATATTAACAGGCACATAGCATCATCAAAAACTCATTCGAATGATCAATGATGATGGCCATTCTTTGACCGTCACCAAAAGTAACAAAACGAGCATTGGTGAGGGTCATTAAAACTTCGTCACTAGAAGTGTCACCAAAGAGAGAATTAGTGATGGGCCTTTAACGACCCTCACCAAAAGTGTCATTCAAAATGTCTTTGGTGACAGACCATAAAGGACCATCACTATATACACTTACAGTGATGGTTTTTTAATGATCAATGATGACAGACATTTTTTGACCATCACCAAAAGTAAGAAAAAGAGCATTGATGAGGGTCATTAAAAGTTCATCACTAGAAGTGTCACCGAAGAGAGAATTAGTGACGGGCCTTTAATAACCCTCACCAAAAGTGTCATTGAAAATGTCTTTGGTGACGGACCATAAAGGACCATCACTATATACACTTACAGTGACGGTTTTTTAAAGGCCGTCACCATATGTGACATTGGTGACGGACCTTAAAGGCCCGTCACAAGCATGACCCTCACCAATGTGCTTTTTTCTTGTAGTGTTTCTCTGGAGACTTGCCAATTACATCACAAATAACGTAAAAACAATTAAAACCTTTTATTCAAGTATAGTATAAATTTCGAATCATTTCAACAACAAATCTCTCTCTATTTTTCTCTCTCTTTCATCAACCACCACAACTCTCTCTTTCGTTTCACTTTTTTTCATTTTCCTTGTTCATTGCAGTTGTATAACTGCTGCCTGTACAACTGTCTTTTAATTGAACATAAAAAACTCTCGACATTATTATAAAACCTTTTTAACAAAACAGATATATCTGTATTCACAATCTTTATCATGAAATATGACCTCAAGAATCAAAGATATAACCTTTGGTTTCGTATTTAAAAGAAATGCTCATACTCGTTAAATATACATCTCGGATTTGTCATTCTCATAAAACAAATATCTGCTCCCCAATCAAATGTTATAAAACCTTCATAATAAACCTTGGGTTTTGTATTAATGAACAACCAATGCTAACCTCTGAAAAATTTGGGCCCCACAGCTTTATAAACTCTTCTACTCTATTCGTTGATGCGATTAATCGCAACTGAATACTCCTAATGCGATTAATCGCAACTGAATAGTCCTGTTGCGATGATTTACTGTTCACTTCATTGTGCCGATGCGATGAATTACTATTCACTCCATTGTGCCGATGCGATGAATCACTGTTCACTCCATTGTGCCAATGCGATGAATCACTCCAACGCGATGGTTTTCTTTGATGTGGAACTCAAACATATATGAATCATGGTTCATTAATCCATCGGGTTCGCATCTCAATCGAAACTCTTGTCAACACGTTCCTCTGCCAAACGTTTCTCCGATGCGATTCGTAACTTGGGTCCCACCTATGTTTAATAAAGTCTGCACTTTTAATACATTTTGAATGACAGTGCCCTTTGAACACACACACACACACAGACATATATATAATGTTTGATAAGGTCCGCACCTCCTACTTTGTTTTAAATAAACATTAAAGTATTAACCTTATTATCACGACCACATGCGTTAGCTATTTATTAACTTTATTGAAAATTTCTTACACATGTGCCAAGTTCCCTTTTAACTTATTCATGAGCAAAAAAAAAAAACATTTTTCAATTGTCTTACCATACTGCTTGGTTAAATAACCTTCATCAATAATGAATGCCCGACCTTCTTTTCATATGAATATCAAACCCTAAGTCAATCCTCGACCATAGTTTTAACCCTCGGCATAACATAATGTATCAATGTGCATCAACCATATAATCGGCACATAAACCATTCTTATATGCACACTCAACTTTAATATATATCAAATATTGCAATAGATATCAAACCCGACACATATTTTAATACATATATGTTCTTAGGGTCCACCCCCATTAACACGCCTCTCGCATCCAACGGCGGATAGTTTATCGCATCGACTCCAATGATCCAACGGATGTCATGCCATATCGTGTTTTTTATTGAGTCGAGCTTTAACCACTCAAACGAACGCGACAAGAGTTGTTTTGTAAAACCGCCTTAGGACACGTGTTGATTGAAGACATAGATTGCGTTCAAAATGAAAAATACACTTACCATCTTTGACATCGCGTGATACTGTCGGTTTACTTATCTCTGGTTTCACTATTCATAATTAGATTTCCACTTGCACTCATGGTTCCGCTTCAAATCCTTCGCGCCTTTGTTATATACATATATATACATACTTCGGCCTTCCTTATATACATATATATATATATACTTCGTTCAAAGTTTTTACTTCTTATTTTTGCCTTAACATATAAACCTGTGTTTCATTCTTACTTTAATACGACGCTACCATGAGATTTAACCTCAAACTCCATTAGGTTTTCACTGCTCGAAGCTCAGTTCCACCTCTTACTCTCAGGGTTCCGTCTTGACCTTTCAATGGTTTTTATACACATTCTGTTACACTCTTGGTGCTTCCGCATGCTAAACCAACAGTTCTATCAGAAATCTCAATGCGCATTCCAGGTTTGTATTTGAGATTTTCCGAAACTGAAAGCTGCCTTAGGATGAGCGAATTCTTAAAAGCCCTTATTGTGTCTATGTATGAAAGCTGCCTTAGGATGAGTGTTAATGACTCAAATCTAAACTCCTGTCACTATATTCTTCTTTACCTCTTTCTCACTCTGTTCTCCTCATGCTCCCTGTCTGCATATCCTGTCACTATATTCTTCTTTGCCTCTGCTGCTATCCTTTGCCATCAATGAAAACACTTCTAACAGATGCAATACTATACTGGCAGAACCACAAACCTCATCGCACTTCACAATATTTCCCACTTACCCTTTATACCACCCGCATCCATGCACTTTGCAAAGTTTTTCATTTAACTTTATGTGGCTCACAAGTTATCTTATTTTGTTTGTGATGCAATCACAAATGGGGCACGTGTCAAGCTCAGGAGGATAGCGCATATCGTTGCCTGCAAAGCTCAGGAGTTAATGGATTAAGCGCCCAAAAGTTATTTGTTTATCTGCATAGATTTACGTTTACCTGTAAAGTTCCACGGGTTATGTTACTTTGAGTGCGATGCGATAAGTGCCATGTCATTATCACACATCACATTATCATCGATTTGTGTGGATGCAATGTGGACTAAGTACTACATTTCATATTATTTGAAGTCCACCCTTTTGTGTTTTTTAACGCATTTTTATGTGTTTTCGTGTATAAACCAGAATATGGCTTGTGTGCCGATTGAATGTAGAAATGGGTCTTTTGACAACCCAAGGACGAGAAGTAGTTGAATTTCTATTCAATAATGAATTTTCATTTATTAGATTTTGATCCGAATAGAAAATGGCATCAACCCATGGTATTCATCTACCCATGTTATCCATCCACCCATGAAATTTACCCATGGTATTGTAAATGACATCGACCCATGGTATTCATCCACCCATGATATTTATTCGCCCATGGTATTGTAAGTGACCCATGGTATGTATCCACCCATGGTATTCATCCACACATGGGATTTACCCATGGTATTGTAAGTGGTATCTACCCATGGTATTGGCCTATGGTATCTACACATGGTATTGTAACTCAAAAGAGGCTATAAATAACAAGTCTCAGTTTGTAAAATGACACATGGTCCACCACAATGTAGCTTCTACAGTTATTCTTTGTTTTAATAAAACAAGTTTCTTTGTGGTTATATTTTCTTTGTGTTCTCTTTTTTTCTGGCATCGTAATTTTGCAGATCTTGTCAGATCCATTTCAACTTTTTAGATCTTGGGGGCCTCCCCCCAAGATCCGGATCAGTGGTATCAGAGCAGGTTATGCCTCCATGGGAATGAGGGTTTTAAACATATTTCAGTTTCAATGTTTTGCAGCAATCTTCAGCAAAATCCATGAATTTTTTTGGGCAACGAGTTTTCAGATCAAATTTGAAACTTTTGGTAAAAAAATTACAAAAACAAAGACCAGATCTGGATTCCTTGCGAAAAAATATTCAAATTAAAAAAAAAAAATCTGCCAAATTGGAGTTCGGATGAGGGAGATATCACTGATTCAAAATCAGCAATGTTGAAGCAATTTTTCTGACGATAATTCATGGACGGTGGTTCTCTTGTAATTTTTTGCAATTTTCAGTGCAAAATTTCAGAAGAATGGATATAGATCTGAGCTCCTCTTGAAAAATCACCCAATTTAAAAAAAAACAATCAATCAAATCGGAGTCCGGATGTGGGATTTATCGTTGATTTAAAATTAACTATTTTTTTAGAAATTTTGTGACGACGAGACAGTTCCAGCGCGAATCTGAGAGTCTAGAGTCTCCAGATAGTGGTTTCAAATACATGAGAAGATGCAGAATGATCATTCCATTTCCAAAAACAGGTTATAATAAATATTCTGAGCTATATTGATTGAGTTATGCTCATTTTAAATCTGGAGCAGCATTCAGAGCGGGTTCCCTTTGGAGACGTGCCCTCCCACCCCGCTTTAGTAGGCAGCTGCTTCACATTCATCAGTTTCATCATAGCAACGTTCGGCTTGGGTTATTTGGAGACGTGCCCTCCCACCCCAAGCTATGTAGGCACCTGCTACTTCATCAACAATCAGCATCACGGTTATGGGTGAACCGCACAAAATCTTTTTCATCGAAGTCCATTTGCTAGGCTGCACATTATTAGTTACACAGTTGGTCATAAGCATTATAGGTATCTCTATCTTCGGATCTTCGTTTGTCATGGTTTTGGTTCATCCACAAACCCACACTTCATCAAAGTCCATTTGCTAGGCCGCACACTGTTAATATCACAGTTGGTCACAAGCATTACAGGGTATCTCTATCCTCAGATCTTCGTTCATCACGGTTATGGATTAACTACACAAAACCCTTCTCTTCGGTGGCTCTTCATATTCAACCAACGCTTCTCAGGAGGGAACTTCACGCAATGGGGACCATTTCTTCTTTAGGAGGGAGGAATGATCCGAATAGAAAATGGCATCAACCCATGGTATTCATCTATCCATGATATCCATCCACGCATGGAATTTACCCATGGTATTGTAAATGACATCGACCCATGGTATTCATCCACCCATGATATTTATTCGCCCACGGTATTGTAAGTGACCCATGGTATGTATCCACCCATGGTATTCATCCACACATGGGATTTACCCATGGTATTGTAAGTGGTATCTACCCATGGTATTGGCCTATGGTATCTACACATGGTATTGTAACTCAAAAAAGGCTATAAATAACAAGTCTCAATTTCTAAAAGGACAGATGGTCCAACACAATGTAGCTTCTACAGTTATTCTCTGTTTTAATAAAACAAGTTTCTTTGTGGTTATATTTTCTTTGTGTTCTCTTTTTTTTTCTGGCATTGTAATTTTGTAGATCTTGTCAGATCCATTTCAAATTTTTAGATCTTGGGGGCCTCCCCCCAAGATCCGAATCAGATTTAGATTTTCAGGCTTTGGGCATTTGTATTAAAAAAATGAGATAAGTGCCACGTCACTATCTCACATCACACTATCGTCGATTTGTGCAGATGCGATGTGGACTCAGTACTGCATTGCATATTATTTGAAGTCTGCCCTTTTGTGTTTTTGAACGCGTTTTTACGTGTTTTCGTGTATAAACCAGAATATGGCCTGTGTGCCGATTGAATGTAGAAATGAGTCTTTTGACACCTCAAGGACGAGAAGTATTTGAATGTCTGTTCAACAATGAATTTGCATTGATTAGATTTAGATTTTCAGGCTTCAACCATTTGTATTAAAAAAATGTAATGTAATTTCATAGAGAGTGTGAAGGAATAGAAAAATGAAGTTTGTTTCTCTCCTGTGTATTATGTTGCCTATATGTATGACTGTTTAATTTTCGCATTTTGTTGTAGTCTCTATGTTGTGGGGAAACACATTTCCTCTGTTTATTGTATTCAGAAATTTCAACTATATATATATATATATATATATTAACAACCATACCTTTTTCTATTCATATTCTTTTTATATATTTTAAAATTTAAATAATTGTTAATAATTTTGATAACAATTTTAAAATTGCAATTTACTAAACACAATCACATTTATAAGTTATCTTCAAAATCTCTCCATTCTTCAAAACAAAAAACTATATCTTTCTCAAATTTCATATCTTATATAAAATCCCTTTTTATTTAATATAAATTCAAAATTTAGATATTCTGAACTCAAAAATAAATCCTTCAAATTTCTAATATTATTTAAAATCTTTACCAATTGATACATATTTTAAAATTAAATATTCAATCCTAATATAAACCTATTTAAAAATTCATTTTTTTTTTATAAAATTTGTTAAATTTTAATTACATTCTATAAATTTCAAAATTTTGGAAAATTTAAAGTTTTTTTATAAAATTTTAATTATATTCTATAAATTTCAAAATTTTGAGATTTAAATCACAAGTTTTTTATAAAATTGGTTAAATTTCAATTACATTCTATAAACTTCAAATTTTAGAGTCAAATCATTAACTTAGCTTTTTAAAAGCTTCAAAGAAACTACAATTAAAAACTTGGAAATTTCCCTCCGCAATTAGTTTCCATTTGGTACATTTCCATTTCCTAGTTGGCGCCTTCCCCACCCATCTATTAATTTCCATTTCCTAGCTGGCACCTTCCCCGCCCATCTATTTTGTGTTTGAAAGACACTTCACTCATCACACACAATACCAATTGCACGTTAGTCCATTATCTAGTATGGACCGACTCGAATTCTTACCAATAATAAGATGTATGAATCAAATTATCGAATTTCCGATTTATTTTTATTTTTTTTCGGATTCTGACTTATTTGGTAATTATGGTCACATGTATTCATTGTTGAGAGGACAGGTATTGCCCCTCAAAATTCATGTTTAAAATCAATGTGAAAATTAATTCGAACTTCTACGTCTTCGTCTTCGTTAGGTTGAGGGAATCTCTTGTTATAAAAATGTTTACAGAATTAAAATTTGGTGTATTTAACACCTAAGGCTAATTGGTATCTTATGTCTTCTCACCAACGTTTACCGAATTTTTAATTGAAATTCTCATTCAAAATGTCAACTGAGTAAGAGGAATCAGTGTCACTTTCAACGACTCTTAATTTTATTTTATTTTTCACAATGTATACTATATCATATATATTCTATAACATGGTCAACGTATATTTTTGCTGAAAATGTCTGTAACTTTGTTAAGTTTTTTAACTTTTAGACTTTTTCATTTATAAAAAAAATGAAAATACTAAATACTACATGACAAAATTACAAATTAAAATAATTTAATAAATAATAAATGTAGCTTTTGTTTTTAAAAATGCCATCTTCGTCTCCGAAACCACTCCACGCAACATAGATATTAACTAAATTTTACCAAGTAATGTGATGATTTATGATATAGATTTGAGAAATATATAAATCTACAATATGTAGATTTTATAACTACTACACCCAAGTTTATTATATTCTCATAAATTATTAAATTGTTTTGTTAAGTTAAGTTTTATAATGTTTAGTTGTGGGTGTAAATTTTATTCTCATAATTTACTTTATTGCTTTATTAAGTTTTATATTGTTTAGTTTATAGGGTTATAGGTTTTGGATGGATAGTAATGAGGTGTTTTGTTAAAGATTTTTAGATATTATTTCACCAGTTGAAATGTTATTTTTGGACATGAACATAATGTAACATCACTAATACCAAACTTACTAATATATGTAGTTTGTATGTTGGACATTTTTCTCTCAAATAATGTGGTATAGATATATGTAGTTTGTATGTTGGACATTTTTCTCTCAAATAATGTGATATAGATCTGAGAAATATAGAAATCTACAATATGTAGATTTTATAACTATTGTACTCCCAAATTTATTACATATTAATAACTTACTCTTTCATTTTGTAAAATTTTATACTGTTTAGTTCATGAGTCATGAGTTTTAGATAGATAATGATGAGAAGCGCTCTTAAAATAATCCTAAATGTTAAATCACTAGTTCGATTCTCCACCTTATTCAAATGTTATTCTTAAATATCACCCTAACTTAACTTAGTTATTTATTAATAAAATATGGATGGAGATATATTAAATTGGTTAAATGGATTTGTATACCCAACTACGCATCCTGGAGTGCATTTTAAGATCTTAACCTATACTTTCATGGAAACGGATTATCTTCAACTATACACATGAAAAAAGCTGAAATGAAATGAAAGATGGTCTCAGAAATGCATCTGAGATATCAATTTCGAAAATAATTTGAAGAAAAGGCCTGCTTCGTTTCCGATGCGGGTACAAATGCATGCATCTCCGCAGAAAGACATAGAAATTACATACTACATTGTCAAAAATGCATACGCCATGGAAATCACATACTGCAATGTAAAAAATGCATACTCTAATTGTGAGTTTGTTTTCATTGAAAACCTGTCAATATAACCTGCACAGTCTGCCATTAATCATAACACAAACATACATAAATAATTACCGGATCCTTTCAATTTCAACTAACTGGATCCTCTGGCCAACATTTCCTGACATTTTACATAAGAATCTTGACGCTGCAGACGCATCTGCTGGTAAAATGTGGCTATAAATTCTTCTGCCTGCCTGTCAATTTCTGAGCTCAAACAACATTTGGAACCTCTAGTGGTTGAAACAGAAGTGAAGGGATCAGAGGACAATTCATTGGAATACGAATTAACTGAAAAATTGGAATCCATATCGCTGAAATGGTGGTCATCATCTTCATCGCAGGCAATGAACTCGGGAATACCGACATTACCCGATTTGGAGTCCAATTCTTCTTTCACATTGAGACGAGTGCAGGAGGGCAGGAGTACTCTCAGAAAAAGGCGACCATACAAATTATTTCGTCCACTTCGTGAGTCAACACCATGACCGTAGATGGACGACGTAGTTGAAGAAGAGCTGCTGCATGAAAATTCAAAGTGGTCATTCAAATTAGCTGCTTTGTCTCCTCCAAAGTACTTGATGTGCAGATTGGTGGCCATTTTCTGCAATCTCGTCATTGCAATTCTTTTTCTGAGTATCACCACAACAAATCTCGCAACTCTTCCTGAGCCTAAATGGGTTGGTGTAAGGCGTTTAAGATATGAGGGGATACCCATTTGTGCAGCACTGCCACAGAAACTGCAACTGGAACTCTCCACAGTTATATCACTCCGCCCTAATTCTCCCGATGTTGTTGGCAGCATATAAATATGGGCTGCTTTCAGGACAATGCGCGTGGAGACCGTGGGATACAATTATGAAGGAGGAAGCATGGCAGAAGCTACTGGCCTCGCCATGACGGAAGCTACTGACCTGCTCATGACGCAAGCGGAGTGCTTATGTCGAACTTACCTCGATATGGTGCAGCTTTCTCAATAAATGTAGCCACCGAAATTTTGAAATATTCGGTGTTACATCCACATTTTGCACGTTGGTGGTCAAACTCTCTATCTCCGTGGAATTGCAGATAGCTCGGCATGTTTGTGTCCACTCAATTATTGGAATGGGCTATGATTAAATGTGAACAAGATTGTTGACTAGGCTGAAGTCGTTTTGAATGAAATGTTATTCGAAAGCGAAAATTAATACTATTATAAATTTAAATTCAGTCTTAAACTTAACTTTGTTCTTATCATATTTTATAGAATAGTTAAACATTAAATTGGTGTCTCAAACATGCCATACCTGGATTTTATAAATTTAAATTTATAATTTATTTTAGAAAGCATATATATAGATTGAGTGAGATTAATGGGTAAGAGTATGTGTTTCTTTTGAAGAGGTTGCAAGAAAACTAGAGGGGATAGAGTATATATGCCTTGATAGACTTGGTAGTCAAGTAGTTGTGTGGAGGTCCGTTGTCCCACAAACAAGGGTGTCTCATACACTAAATTGGATAATAATAATTACTAGCAATTACACCACATGTTGCAAAGGAAACGCCTTAAGGTCGTAGCATAGGAAAGAATAATATAAATGAAGGAAGTTTAAAAAAAAAAAAAAAAAAGTTTCTTTATTGGAATTTTTCTAATAAAAAATTCAAAAATCATTTATTTTCCCATCTAACAAAGAGTAACAATCAAATATGCTAGTGAGAAGAATGATAGGAACTTTTAAATCTAAGAACTCTTTCCCTTGGTGATAGTACATTTTGGTTTTCAAAGAAACTTCTTTTCCTCATCTTTTAAATAACAGATTCCTCTCCAACAGACCCTTCAGAAAGATCCATTTTATTCAACTGATTGAAATAGGCAAGTGCCTTTTTTCCAATGCTTCCCGAGTTATTGAAATTAAGGGAACATGTAAAGAGGTTGCTAGACAAAAAAGAGAAAAGTGACTGAATGTCAAATGGCTCTCTCATTAAAGAATCTCTTCAGATCTTCTCATGTGGGCCTTCTTCAACTTATGAGGTAGCACGACCTTTCTCGGCTCCAACTCCTCCTGAATAAGTGGTGTAGAATTATTTTTACTGAATTACTCGACCTCAAATCAAAATATCCATCTTGGTAATTTTTCGTGGAACAAATTCTTTGTTATTAATTGCATGTAAGATGTGCTTTTTCATAATGGATGAGACAACTTTACCAAGGTACTCAAGACCTTTGTATAAGGAAATCTGCATGTTTTTTTTTTTTGCATCAAGGATACACTTGGTTTTTTTGACCAGGTTGGGTAGACTTAACCCTTCCAGGAAATTACTTGCTTCTATCACATTCCCAATGTTGAATTCCTCTTATACTACTCATGGAGCTTTGACTCTGCTTTACAGCTAGAATTATTTAATGGCATAACAACTTATCACTATGACATGTTGTACTTCATAAGGGACTACTAATAAGTTTAAGTATGGTGTATCCACCTTCACCTGTCATTTGAACATAGAGCATAGAGTTATCTTAATCGTCAATTTTTATGTATAAGAGACATTTGGCATTTTTTAATCCTTGGGGATGCTTGATAAATCTGAGTTTAGATAAATTTATATTAGTAAATTATCTACAATCATACTTTGATAATTACTCTTTGAACGACCAATATTCCACTACTTTGTAACTTTTCACCTTGGTCATAATAACAAACATTATCAAGACCCAAAAGCAAGAAGAAAAAATCAGCTCATAATCACATAATTTAGTGACCTCTTTAAGGATCATAATTCAAGACCTTAGTGCCTTTTAAAAATCATTTATTTTCCCATAAAATAAAAAGCAACAATCACATTTTGTAGTCAGAAGAATGGTAACAAATTTTAAATGTAAGAACTCCCTTTCTTGGTGATAGTACATTTTGGTTTTGAAAGGAAAGTATTTTCCTGATTTTTTAAATCATAGATTCCTCCCCAAGAGACCCTTTAGAAAAACCTTTTTTTTCAACTAATTGAAATATGTAAGTATCTTTTGTCTAGTGCTTTCCGAGTCATTGAATTTAAGGGCAAGGTAAAGAGACTACTAGAAAAAAAAGGGCAGAGTGACTGAATGTCAAATGAAAATAACATTGAGGAATCTCTTCAGATTTTATCATGTGGGCCTTCTTCAACTGATGAGGTAGTAGGAACTTTCTCGGCTCCAACTCCTCTAGAATACGGGGTGGAGAATTATGTTGAGTAAACTACTACTCATGGAACTCTAACTCAGCCTTACAACTAGAATTTTTGTCTTCCCATAGCTCTATCTCGGGCTATAATTCCATCTCTCTTGTTTCTGAATACATTGTCTCTATATCACTGTTGTATGTCTATTTTTTATTTCTACTTTAATCAGTGAGATAATGTAGCTCATCTGGATTCTAAAATCCTCAAGTAGCCCATTTTCTGAAGAGTTTTCTTCTATTTTTAATTCTACTATTTGGCCCTCCTTATCCTTTTCAACATCGTTTTCTTCCAAAGAATCATATCTTCTTGATAAGTCTCCTTTGGCCTGCTTTTATTCTTCCATATACTTCAGATATAAATGAATGAAACTTGAGATAGGCTTTGTGACATTTTCCAAATTCCATGATTTTTCATTGCACTTCTCATGTGTAGATCAGGGAAAATGGATTCCACACATTTAACATTATGCCTTTTTAGGGCTTGTTGTAAGGTTGGCAGTTTTTCTTCACAATGTCTCCTTTCTTTTGTATGCTTGATTTAATACAAATAATTGTTAGCAGCTCCTTTAAATGTGCACAATTAATAAATTATCCCCTATTTATGTCATGTTGAATAGAAAAAATAGGTTATGCATATTCAATTGTATGTTGCCACCACACTTCTTCCATATCTCATGGATTCTATTTCATATGTTTCTTTCCATCCAGATCACTAAGAATATGAATTCTCGACATGGGGTCCTTTAATGCTGGAAAAATCAAAGATCCCTCCCCTCTACTTTGATGTTCATTAGAAACACGAGCTTCTTTAAATACATATTGAGTTTCATTCTAACCCTCTTCCATACTCGATGTATAATCTTCGACCCATTTCTTTCCCTCTATATTATCAAGTTCTTCGTGAATGTTTTAGATATGATCATTGATCTATGAAAGAGTTATTTTCTCCTTTATCTAGTCATGTTTAGGAGGAAACCTTATGTTCAAGAGCCGGTACTTTTCCTGCAACTCATTGGAACATGTATGAATGATTTACTCATGTGTCACTTTAGCAAAACTTATGTCCATACGGTGCTGGATTTTCTTGTGAACAACAGTTGGATGGGAAGGGCTAGTTTCTTTGCATATCATTTTTGGAATAGCGAAATTCAAATGTTTCTTATTTTCTTTCAAAAGTTTCACTTCAGATCGAGGATGGCTCACTTACTTTGTGAATTTCATTTTAATGAGAATGAATTCATTCTTTATGCACAATTTCCAGTGTGTGCAAATTTTGTGCCCCTTCAAAGCCATAACTTTAATCGTTTCCTTTGCATCTATCTCATGTTGAGTATTTACAATGATTTTCCTTTAAACACCAATCCTCATTCCCACACCCACTCTAATCGATTCTGACATTGTTTTCCTTCCCTACATAATATTCCATTCACAATGCACTGGTGCTACACTCCAGACATTCCTTCTTAATCCAAATTTCCCCTTCATGGTTTCTAGGTCCTGATATCTCCCATTCCCCTTGAGGAATTCCTTCTTTGAAAATTTTTAAATTATTAGGCAATATTAGGGGATGCATCCTCAAGTTATCATTCTTTTTATGTTTGTTTCATCCAACATCTATAGAAACAAGCAATGATATATACGAAAGTTCATGTTCAAGTCCAACTACAATGCTAGAGTCTTCCTCACCCTCCTCTGTTTTCCTTTGGAAGCCCTTAAGACTCTCTGAATTGTTTGATGACTTCACACCTTCGTCATTATCCCTATGAACCATCTTGAGTTTCAATGTCATCATTAGTATTATTGTTATGATGATGATCATCATCAATATTATTGCAATAACATTGAAATTCTAACTATATATATATATATATATATATATATATATATATATATATATATATATATATGCCACATATTTATGTAATTAAAATAATAATATTCAATATTTAATGTAAAATAACATAATGTCTAGCATATACTATGTTAGATATCAATTTCAAAAGATTTGTCACACCCCTTCTTAATGATATTTATCAACACTAGAGTATAATTAAATTAAATAAGAAATCAATTATTATTTATATTTATATAAAAATAATATAATTTAAGAATATGTAGACAAATGATTAGAAAAAAAGATAATTAAAAAAACAATTTAATTTATTTTTGCTTTTATTTTTGTATTTTAATTCTTGTTTCTAATTTTATTCATTCATGTATTTATTTATTAATTTATTTTATTTATTGATTTTATTTTATTATTCTATTTATTTATAATTTATGACTTTGACTTGAATATTTTTTCACTTAATAACCTATTTATCTTGTTTCTGTTGGGGGAGTTGATTTAGTTTTTAAGGGTGATTATGTCTTTTTTATATTTTTAGTTTTAGTTTTATTTTTGACCATTTTTAATTTTTAAGGATGGGTTAGTTATATTTTTGGATTATTTTATAATTTTTCTTATTTTTGACCGTTTTTTAACTCTTTGGGTTTTGACCGTTGCTTCTCTCTTCCTGGTATAAATGTGTATGTCAAATCAGCTAACCCCGTTTTTTAACTCTTTGGGTTTTGACGGTTGCTTCTCTCTTCCTGGTATAAATGTGTATGTCAGATCACCTAACCTTCATTGCCATGATGATAAACTACAGTTGGTAGTTTGAAACAGGTTTATGTCATTTCCTGAAAGATTTATAATTAAAAACACTTTAATGTTTCAAAGGATTATATTTGTATTAATAGTTATGTTATATTTAAAAAAAACCAATTTCAATGACTTTAATTGATCCAAATTAATGTATTGGAAAGAAAAATGATAATTTAATGTTTCAAAGGATTATATTTATATAAAAATTATATTATACTTAAAACAAGGTGAAATTTTTCCTCATATATTTAGAGTTTTTATTTATTTTTTAAATTTAATTTTAGTTCTTTTAATTTGTAAATAAAACATTGGAAGAAGAAAAAGAGAGTTTAATGTTTGAAAGGATTATAGAAACTATAAAAGTTAAAGTTCTAGAAGCAAAAGTTAAAAACTAAAGTTAAAATTAAAGTTTCACATGATTATAAGGTTGTAGTTGTTTCCTTTCTCTCCCAATTATAACTGACAAAAACAACTTGTGTGAGGAAGGGATTCATGTCTTGCTCTTCTGAGAGCCTATGGACCTCCTTCTAAATACAATGGAAAGAGTGAAATTCAAAAGTGTTGAAGCGGCTACAATTGTTAGGAGAAATTTAAAATTTCAAGTTTCAATAAAAAGTAAAAAAATTGGAGATTAACAACAAAGAGATAACTATACCGTCTATTGTTTTTTTGGTTTTTTTAATGTTACTTTATAAATCTCCCCTATAAGTAATATCTAGTAATTGGGGTGTATTAAAGGGACAAAAATTGTCCTATCATGTTGTAGGAGAGAAATTTAAAATTTCATGTTTTAATAAAAAGTAAAAAAATGGAGATTAACGACAAAGAGATAACTACACTGTGTATTGTTTTTTTGGTTTTTTTTAATATTATTTTATAAACCTTCCCTATAAGTAATATCTAGTTATTGTGGTGTATTAAAGGGACAAAAATTATCCTATCATGTTGTAGGAGAATAGGGGCCCGATGTGCACTCATCTTATGTCAAAGAGATGTATGTGAAATATTATTATATTTAATTATTTATTCGAGGGTCGAAATAATAATAATTAATAGATTTCTATAGATATTTTTATTATTGAGATTAGGATTATTTTAATGATCTGTGTAGTAAAATGAGTGTTGGTCAATTCTCAAAACACTAAAGAATTAAAATTATTTCTCACATGTGCACATAGATAAAATATGCACAGAATTGAAAAGAAGGAGTTGTAGCTCTCAGGTGAGTACTGCACCTAGAGACTACACTCAAACTGAGAGATCACTCTCCATTCACTCTACATTCATGAATGAGAAATTACATCATTAAGTACATCACCAGAAATCAGGAAGTTGCAAACAAACTCCTAAACTCTAGGAACAAATCCTAAACTAAGGAGATACCTTACAACTTGTGTAACCTTTTCTCCATAATAAAAAATAGTATAATTATTTTCAACTCCCCCCCTTAATGGAGAAAGGATTATCCTGAACTCCTAGCATCAAACTTCACACGTGCAAGAGGCTTAGTAAAAATATCAGCCATATTGTCACAAGTTTTACAATACTCAACAGAGATTTCTTTTGACTGTAGTTTTTCTCTGACAAAATGGAACTGAGTGTCTATATGTTTGGTGTTTTTATGAAACATTGGATTGTATGCTAATTTAATAGTGCTCTGGTTGTCGCTTTTGATGGAAGTAGAGTTCTTCTGTTCTTCTCCTGCATCATTGAGAAGCCTTCTCAACCAGATTGCTTCACATGTCATTGCACACAATGCTTGGTACTCAACTTCACATGAAGACAGTGCTACAGTACTTTGATTTTTGCTGCTCCATGCTATGACCCCGGATCCTATGCTGAATGCATAACCTGTGATAGACATTCGATCATCCAGGCTACCTGCCTAGTCTGAATCTGAAAAACCTTCTAGAATAACATCAGATGTGTCAGTGTATAAAATGCCATAATTAACAGTACCACAAAGATACCTCAACACGCTTTTTGCTGCTACCCAGTGACTTTCAAGCGGTTTTGAGATGAATTGGCTCAACACACTAACAGAGTATGCCAAGTCTGGTCTAGTTGTTGTGAGATATATCAAACTCCCAACCAGTTGTCTGTACATGGTGGCATCCACCTCCTTAGTGCCATCGTCACTGCTCAACTTCAAATTCTGCTGCAATGGTGTCGTTGCTGACCTACACTGATCCATGCCAAACTTTTCCAACAGATTTCTGGCATACTTTCCTTGGGTAAGAAAAGTTTGCCCAGTATCTCTCCATACTTCTAATCCCAGACAGTAATGGAGACTTCCGAGATCTTTCATTTCAAAAACTTGTGCCATAAGCCTTTTGATTTCTTTGATTAAATTATCTGCATTTCCTGTTATAATCATGTCATATACATACAAAGAAATCAAAATAATCTGCCCCTGCTTATTGAACTTGGTATACAAATTTGGTTCATTCAAACTCCTATGAAAACCATGCTCTAAAAAGAAAGAAACAATCTTTTCGTACCAAGACCTGGGTGCTTTCTTTAAGGCATATAGTGCCTTTTTCAATCTGCAAACAAGATGTTCATGCCCCTGCTTTACAAACCCTTCTGACTGTACTAAGTAAATTTCTTCTTTTAATTCACCATTTAAAAATGCATATTTGACATCAAGCTAGTGTAGCTCCCAATTATGTTTAGTTGCTAGAGAAATAAGAATTATGATAGTATTTAAATTTGCTACAGGTGCAAAGGTATCATCAAAATCTATACCTTCTTGCTGTGAGTACCCCTTTGCAACTAGCCTAGCTTTTAGTTTTTCTATACTTCCATTTGCATTCATTTTTGGTTTAAACAACCATTTACATCCTATGGGTGTTTTATCTTTAGGCAGTTCAACTAAATCCCAAGTATTATTTCTAAGAATAGATTCTATCTCTTCATTCATTGCAGCCCTCCATGCTTCAGATTGACTAGCTTCTTTGTAATTAGTGGGCTCTACAATGTTCAAAATATTTGACATCAAAGCATAGTCTTTCAATCTAGATGGTTTTTGAGTCTTCCTACCTGATCTCCTTGGTAGGGGACTTTCCTCAAATTTGTTTTCTTCAGATCTATTTGGGCTTGCATTATCACCTTCTTCCTGTTCTTCTTTCTGCTCCTGTTCTCGTTCATCCTCACTGCTTTCATCCATCAACAATGGAATGTGCCAATCATCACCAATGTCATCTTTCCCTTCTTGAACCTGTTCATGAAACACTACATCCCTGCTTGCAAATATCTTATGAGACTCAGGATTGAACAAGTTATATGCTTTAAATTCTGTGCCATAACCAACAAAGATGCATTTAACAGCTTTAGGGTCTAATTTTTTCCTATCAGCTTTGGGTGTATGGGCAAATGCTTTTGACCCAAATACTCTTAGATGATTTACTGCTGGTTTGAGTCCATATAGAGCTTCAAAAGGAGTTTTGAAGCCAAGATATCTGGTAGGACTTCTGTTCTTTAAATATACAGCAGTATTAATAGCTTCTACCCAAAAACTATTAGATAGACCCTTACCTTGTAACATGCTCCTTGCGCACTCCACTAAGGTTCTATTCTTGCGCTCTGCCACTCCATTCTGCTGTAGTGTGTGTGGCACTGTAAACTGCTGAAAAATCCCGTGAGATTTGCAGAATTTCATGAATTCCCCTAACTTGTATTCTCCCCCTTGATCAGATCGGAGAATTTTTATACTTTTTCCAAACTGTTTTTCCACCAAGGTTTTAAATTCTATGAAATACTAGAAAGTCTGACTCTTTTTACTCAGAAAATAAACCCATGAATATCTAGTGCAGTCATCAGTAAATAACAGAAAGTAATATGCTCCACCTAGCGACCTCGTCTGCATAGGTCCACATATGTCAATGTGCACTAGTTCTAGAATGTCTCTTTCCTTCCTTCTATCATGCACAGGAAACTATTCTTTATGAATTTTACCTAAGGCACATCCATCACAATTTAACTGAGTATTATGAAAGACAGGGATTCCCTGAACCATACCTTTTCTCTGCAATAACATGAGGTCTTGCAAATTCAAATGACTGAATCTATGGTGCCAGAGTTGTTCGGTTGTCGATCCACTTGCAACCATGGCTCGCTGTGGTATACTCTTTACATCCAGTCTGTATATGCTTCCTATGCGCACGCCTATTGCAAAAATTTCTTTCCTGCAATCCTTTATGACACAATGAGTCTTGAAGAATTCGACTTGCATATCTTGATCAGTTATCATGGATACAGATATCAGATTTTTCTTAATTCTAGGTACATATAAAACATTTTTAAGATGACTGATTTCACCATTTGGTAACTTTACTGGAATATCCCCATATCCTCTAATATCGTATCCACTATCATCTCATAAATAAATTTTTGATCCATATGTACTTTATTCAAGATTTTCAAAACATTCCTTTTTACCTGTCATGTGAGAGGATGCACCAGAATCGACATACCAGATGTCGTCCTCATTAGATGCTGAAAGGGCACAGTCAGCTGTGAACATTTGAAATTCATGACTGAGATCTTCATCCTCTTCAACAAAATATCCTCTGTGCTTCGCTATCGCCAACTTTTTCTTTGCATCATCTGCCTGCTTCTTAAGGCATTCCATCTGTATATGACCCTTCTTTCCACAATAATAACATCTTCTTATAGGATTATTTACAGACATACCTTTCTGTGATGTACCTCCTCTCTGCTGCAGTTGCAACTGTGATTGCTGTTGTGGTTGCTTCCCTCTGAATGATTTTCGTTTCGCCATCAAAGCAAGATCATCGCTCGGGGATTTCAAATTTTGACACCGCTCCTCTTCCTGCAGCAAGATCCCTGTCAGATCTTCAAATGTAGGTGATTTTTCCCTTGCCACCAATCCAGTGATGAACATTTGATATTCATCTCTCATCCCATTCAGCGTGATTGTGACGAGATCGGGATCAGACACCTTCTCCCCGATGTCTCCCAATCCGTCTTTCACATCTTTGACTCGCGCAATGAATGCAGTAGCAGTTTCACTTTCGTCCATATTCATTGAAAACGGCTTGCCTTTGAGTGCCATAATTCGATTTGTGTTTTGGGTCTGATACAAACTTTTGATGGTCGTCCAGATCTCCGCGGACGTTTTACAATCTTTGATATGTGGGATAATGTTGTCCTTGACGGACATCTTCAGCAAAACTTTCGCCTTTTTTTCTTGCTTATCCCATTCTTGCTCTTGTTTATTCTCCCCTGTGTTTGAATTCGGCCTCTGCTCATCTCCTATAACTATTGACCATGCATTCGCACCCTCAAGCAAGGTCTAAATCTTAAACTTCCAGTTCGTGAAGTTAGATCCATCGAGTTTTCCAGACTCGTGGAGATATGATTCCATATTATTACTCATTCTGAACTGATCTACAAGTAAATGAATCTACCTAATTGATTCAAAAAAAAAATAGATGAATACTTGTCAGATCTTGACAACCGATCTGCCACTGCTCTGTTGGTTCTCATGATCCACCCACTGTATCTTTGATTCAGATCTAGCAATATCTGACAAATCTGCAAATTAATCTCGCTCCAATGAGCAAATCCATTGTTTTCCAATACAACCACAAAACTGATCCGATCTACCTCTCCCGGACATATCTGCAACTTCTCTGATCTACAACTCTCGTAGATCGTCCAGCGAAGGTGAGGCTTCCCGCGGATCTTCCACTGAAGGTGAGGTGGTGCCTTTCCGAGCAAAAAATCTGCGCCCAGATAAAAAAGATGCAAGGCAAATCCCTTGGCGTGAGTTTTCTGTGTGATTTCGCGCCAATCAAGTGATTTGGCGCGTTGGCGCGGTTATGGGCCGAACAGGCGCACCAATTGCGCTTCTTGGCGCGACTGTTAGCACAGAAAGCGCGCCAACCCCCTTCTGCTCAGAAATTAAAAAACATCTGAGTCCGTGAGCCAGGTGTTACTGCAGTCCACCTGCTCGATCGAGCACAAAGCTCTGTGAGCACATAGCTCTCGTGTACATGCGGCCACAAAGGTACTTTTAGCCACGAAGGCAATTCTGCCACAAAGGCACTTTTATTCATGAAGGTGGTTCTGCCACAAAGGCAAACTGGCCACAAAGGCGATAAAAGATCAGGCTCACCCAATCTGAGCTCTGATACCAAGATAAAATATGCACAGAATTGAAAAGGAGGAGTTGTAGCTCTCAGGTGAGTACTGCACTTGGAGACTACACTCAAACTAAGAGATCACTCTCCGTTCACTCTACATTCATGAATGAGAAATTACATCATTAAGTACATCACCAGAAATCAGGAAGTTGCAAACAAACTCCTAAACTCTAGGAACAAATCCTAAACTAAGGAGATACGTTACAACTTGTGTAACCTTTTCTCCATTAATACAAAATAATATAATTATTTTCAACTCACATTACCAATTATGTTAACATTTTAATTCAACAGAATTATCATGATATATTTCATATTTAACATAAAATATTGTATAATTTCTTTTGTTTTCCATATAAAGTTGGTATGCAACATTTTCTTCAATCTCTTACTAAATAATTTTTACCTTACATATAAAGCCAATATAATCATATAAATTATCAATTGGGCTATGTTGGGTGGTTCAAATGAAGAAATGGAATCCTCTCCATTCTTATTCAATTCCAATGAATGACATGAGAGATGTTAAAAAAAAAAAAAAAACTTTATCATATAATTATGTTACACATAAAATTATTACAAATTATTAAAAAAATACATTGATAATAAAAATATATTTGAATATGAAATAGAAAAAACTAAAAAAAAACATATATAAGAATTAATTCACAAATACATATCACCCGAAATGGTATCACCCAAAATAGAGATCTATTCTCAATATGGTTATTGTGAACATAGTAATGGTACTCCATGAACTTCTCATGTTAAAATGGATTGATAGATATCCATTCTCAATATGGTTATTGTGAACAAAGTAATGGCACTCCATGGATATCCCCAAATTGTCTAAAAATTGATTGAATACTAAAAAATGTGTTATCACTCTCTTTAAAAACAAAATGAAATTTAGAAATTGGGCGAACTTATCTTGTTGTAACCATACATGCTAGAACTTACCTTGTTGTAGCCATTAGGAAACGGTTAAGCCATCAAGAAATTGTTCAAGGATAAGTAACTCTAACTATTAGTTTTAGTTTTTTCTTAACTATTAAATATTAATCCATCTGACGACCTAAAAACCTTCATATGTCTAACATTCCATTTGATGATGCAGTGACACAATGGAAGCTTAGAAAATTGTTCTGAGAGAATTGTTCGATAATCCTAAAAATATTCAAGCTTAAAATAATTATATTATTTATGTATCAATGGAGAAAAGGTTACATAAGTTGTAACGTATCTCCTTAGTTTAGGATTTGTTCCTAGAATTTAGGAGTCTGTTTGCAACTTCCTGATTTCTTGTGATGTACTTAAAGATGTAATTACTGATTCATGAATGCAAAGTGATCTCTCCGTTTGAGTGTAGTCTCCAGGTGTAGTACTCACCTGAGAGCTACAACTCCTTTTTCAATTATGTGTATATTTTATCTTGGTATCAAAGCTCAGATTGGGTGAGCCTGATCTTTTATCACCTTTGTGGCTGAATCGCCTTCGTGGCCAATTTGCCTTTGTGGTGGAATCGCCTTTGTGGCCACGTGTACACGAGAGCTATGTGCTCACAGAGCTTTGTGCTCGGTCGAGTAGGTGGACTGTAGTAACAATTGGCTCACGGTCTCAGATGATTTTTTAATCTTTGAGCATAAGGGATTTGGCGCGCTTTTTGCGCTGACAGTCGTGCCGAGAAGCACAATTGACGCGTCTGTTCGGCCCATACCCGCAGTAACGCGCCAAATCACGGGATTGGCGCAGAAGCGCACGAAAAACTCGTGCCAGGATTTTGCCTTGCGTAATTCTTGTTCTGGGCACGGATTTTTCGCATGGGAAGGCGCCAGCTCACCTTAAGTGGAAGATCTGTGGAAAGCCTCACCTTCGGTGGAAGATCTGCGGAGTTGCAGATCGGAGAAGTTGCAGATCTATCTGGGAGAGGCAGATCGGATTAGTTTTGTGGCTATATTGGGAAACAACGGATTTGCTCAGTGGAGCAAGATTATTTTGCAAATTTTCCAGATATTGTTGGATCTGAATCGAAGATACAGTGGGTGGATCAGGAGAACTAGCAGAGCAGTGGCAGATCAGTTGTCAAGATCTGACAGGTATTGATTTTTTTTTTTTTTTTTCTGAATGAGTTGGGTAGATTCATTTACTTGTAGATCAGTTCAAAATGAGTAACACTATGGAATCATATCTCCACGAGTCTGGCAAACTCGATGGATCTAACTTCACGAATTGGAATTTTAAGATTCATACCTTGCTTGAGGGTGCAAACACATGGTCGATAGTTACAGGGGATGAGCAGAGACCGAATTTAGTTACAGGAGTGACTATGCAGGAGCAAGAATGGGATAAGTGAGAAAACAAAGAAAACGTTTTGCTAAAGATGTCCATCAAGGACAACATTATCCCACATATCAGAGAGTGTAAAACGTCCTCTGAGATCTGGACGACCATCAAAAGTTTATATCAGACCCAGAACACAAATCGAATTATGGCACTCAAAAGCAAGCTGTTTTCAATGAAGATGAATGAAAGTGAGACTGTTGCTGCATTCATCGCGTGAATTAAAGATCTGAAAGACAGATTGGGAGACATCGGAGAGAAGGTGTCTGATTCCGATCTCGTCACAATCACGCTGAATGAGATGAGAGATGAATATCAAATGTTCATCACTGGTTTGGCAGCAAGGGAGAAAGCTCCTACATTTGAAGATCTGATAGGGATCTTGCTGCAAGAAGAGGAGCGACGGCAGAATTATAAATCCCAGAGCGATGATCTTGCTCTGATGGCGAAATGGAGATTATTCAGAGGGAAGCAACCACAGCAGCAATCACAGTCGCAACAGCAGCAGAGAGGAGGCGGTACATATTAGAAGAGTCCGTATAAAGGTGTGTCTGTAAATCATCCTGTAAAAAGATGTTATTATTGTGGACAGAAGGGTCATATACAAATGGAATGCCTTAAGAAACAGGCAGATGATGCAAAGAAAAATTTGGCGATGGCGAAGCACAGAGGATACTTTGTTGAAGAAGATGAAGATTTCAGTAACGAATTTCGACTGTTCACAGCTGACTGTGCCCTTTCAGCATCTAATGAGGACGACATATGGTATGTCGATTCTGGTGCATCCTCTCACATGAAAGGTAAGAAGGAATGTTTTGAAACTCTTGAAGAAAGTACATATGGATCAAAAATTTATTTAGGAGATGATAGTGGATACGAGATTAAAGGCTATGGGGATATTCCGGTAAAGTTACCAAATGGTGATATCGGTCGTCTTAAAAATGTTTTATATGTACCCGGAATTAAGAAAAATTTGATATATGTATCCATGATAACTGATCAAGATATGCAAGTCGAATTCTTCAAGACTCATTGTGTCATAAAGGATTGTAGGAAAGAAATTGTTGCAACAGGCGTGCGTGTAGGAAGCCTATACAGACTGGATGTAAAAAGTATACCACAGCAAGCCATGGTTGTGGGTGGATCGACAGCCGAAAAACTCTGGCACCAGAGATTCGGTCATTTGAATTTGTAGGACCTCATGTTATTATAGAGAAAAGGTATGGTCGAGGGACTCCCTGTCTTTCACAGTACTCAGTTAAATTGTGATGGATGTGCCTTAGGTAAAATGGATAGAGAAGAGTTTCTTGTGCATGATAGAAGGAAGGAAAGAGATATCCTAGAACTAGTGCATACTGACATATGCAGACCTATGCAGACGAGGTCGCTAGGAGGAGCATATTACTTTCTTTTATTTACTGATGATTGCACTAGATATTCATGGGTTTATTTTCTGAGTAAAAAGAGTCAAACTTTCCAGTATTTTATAGAATTTAAAACCTTGATGGAGAAACAGTTAGGTAAAAGCATAAAAATTCTCCGCTCTGATCAAGGGGGAGAATACAGGTCAGGGTAATTCATGAAATTATGCAAATCTCATGGGATTGTTCAGCAGTTTACAGTGCCACACACATCACAGCAGAATGGAGTGGTAGAGTGCAAGAACATAACTTTGGTGGAGTGCGCAAGGAGTATGTTACAAGGTCAGGGTCTATCTAATAGTTTTTGGGCAGAAGCTATTAATACTGTTGTCTATTTAAAGAACATAAGTCCTACCAAATGCCTTGGCTTCAAAACCCCCTTTGAAGCTTTATATGGACTCAAACCAGCAGTAAATCATTTAAGAGTATTTGGGTCAAAATCCTTTGCCCATATACCCAAAGCTGATAGGAAGAAATTAGACCCTAAAGCTATGAAATGCATCTTTGTTGGATATGGCACTGAATTCAAGGCATATAAGTTATTCAATCCTGAGTCTCATAAGATATTTGCAAGCAGGGATGTAGTGTTTCATGAAAAGGTTCAAGAAGGGAAGGATGACAGTGATGATGATTGGCACATTCCATTGTTGATGGAGGAAAGCAGCGAGGATGAACGAGAGCAGGAGCAGAAAGAAAAGCAGAAAGAAGAGCAGGAAGAAGGTGATAATGCAAGCCCAAATAAATCTAAAGAAAACAAATTTGAGGTAAGTCCCCTACCAAGGAGATCAGGTAGGAAGACTCAAAAACCATCCAGATTGAAAGACTATGCTTTGATGTCAAATATTTTAAACATTGTAGAACCCACTAATTAAAAAGAAGCTAGTCAATCTAAGGCATGGAGGGCTGCAATGAATGAAGAGATTGAATCTATTCTTAGAAATAACACTTGGGATTTAGTTGAACTGCCTAAAGATAAAACACCCATAGGATGTAAATGGTTGTATAAACCAAAAATGAATACAGATGGAAGTATAGAAAAATTAAAAGCTAGGCTGGTTGCAAAGGGGTACTCATAGCAAGAAGGTATAGATTTTGATGATACCTTTGCACCTGTAGCAAATTTAAACACTATTAGAATGCTTATTTCTCTAGCAACTAAACACAATTGGGAGCTACACCAGCTTCATGTTAAATCTGCATTTTTAAATGGTGAGTTGAAAGAAGAAATTTACTTAGTACAGCCTAAAGGGTTTGTAAAGAAGGGGCAGGAGCATCTTGTTTGCAGATTGAAAAAGGCACTATATGGCTTAAAACAAGCACCCAGGTCTTGGTACGAAAAGATTGATTCTTTCTTTTTAGAGCATGGTTTTCATAGGAGTTTGAATGACCCAAATTTGTATACCAAGTACAATAAACAGGGGCAAATTATTTTGATTTCTTTGTATGTGGATGACATGATTATAACAGGCAATGCAGATAATTTAATCAAAGAAATCAAAGGGCTGATGGCACAAGTTTTTGAAATTAAAGATCTCGAAAGTCTCCATTACTGTCTGGGATTGGAAGTATGGAGAGATACTGGACAGACTTTTCTTACTCAAGGAAAGTATGCCAGAAGTCTGCTGGAAAAATTCGGAATGGATCAGTGTAGGTCAGCAGCAACACCATTGCAGCAGAATTTGAAGTTGTGCAGCGACGATGGCACTAAGGAGGTGGATGCCACTATGTACAGACAGCTAGTTTGGAGTTTGATATATCTCACAACAACTAGATCATACTTGGCATACTCTATTAGTGTGTTGATCCAATTCATGTCTAAACCACTTGAAAGTCACCGGGTAGCAGCAAAAAGCGTGTTGAGGTATATTTGTGGTACTAATAATCATGGTATTTTATACACTGACACATCTGATGTTACTCTAGCAGGTTTTTTAGATTCAGACTGGGCAGGTAACCTGGATGATCGAAGGTCTATCACAGATTACGCATTCAGGATAGGATCTGGGGTCATAGCATGGAGCAGCAAAAAGAAAAGTACTGTAGCCTTATATTCATGTGAAGCTGAGTATCAAGCATTGTGTGCAGCTTCGTGTGAAGCGATCTGGTTGAGAAGGCTTCTCAATGATGTGGGAGAAGAACATAAAAACTCAACTTCCATCAAAAGTGACAACCAAAGCACCATTAAACTAGGATACAATCCAGTGTTTCATAAAAACACCAAACATATTGACACTCAGTTCCATTTTGTCAGAGAGAAACTACAGTCAAAAGAAATATTTGTTGAATATTGTAAAACTTGTGACAATATGGCTGATATTTTTACTAAGCCTCTTACACGTCTAAAGTTTGAATTGTTTAGAGGGATGCTAGGAGTTCAGGATAATCCTTTCTCCATTAAGGGGGGGAGTTGAAAATAATTATATTATTTATGTATTAATGGAGAAAAGGTTACATAAGTTGTAACATATCTCCTTAGTTTAGGAATTGTTCCTAGAATTTAGGAGTCTGTTTGCAACTTCCTGATTTCTTGTGATGTACTTAAAGATGTAATTACTGATTCATGAATGCAGAGTGATCTCTCCGTTTGAGTGTAGTCTCCAGGTGCAGTACTCACCTGAGAGCTACAACTCCTTCTTTTTCAATTCTGTGTATATTTTTATCTATTCATATGTCTAACATTCCATTTGATGATGTAGTGACACAATGGGAGCTAAGAGAATCGTTCTCAAAAGGGATAATCTAATGGTGTGAAGGTAAAAAAATCTTATGAAAATTGTTAGCGTATCTAAATTAGAATAAAAAATTTAATATAATTTTCTAATTACCACTATGGATGGTAAAAACTTTAATTAATGATTGTATATTTGAAAAGATAACTATAATTCTCTTTATATGGTCAATTTCACACCTGTGTAAAGCATATTAACATTGTACACAACACAAAACACAAAATAACACTTCGGTAACACTTCAAATGTGTCAAGTTCATAATATTGCTCGGATTGATTGGCGTTCTCATTGTTTGCATAGACGTACTTGTAGTTGCAGTTGGTTCCTGTTGTAGTTGTCATATCTATGGTCGAGAAGGATGGATTTAGTGATGGATTTAAACAATAAATCTATCACTAAATAAATCATACGGAAATTAATATTTGGGTATTAATATTTACCACTAAATAGATCATATCAAAATTAATATTTTGGGTATTAATAGTTACTATTGCATTCATAAACTTTCCTGGCAAGAGAGCTTGGCATTTTCCTTTTTTCTCATTTTTGTTCAAAGACAGATGTACTCAAATTGTTGAAAACTGCATGGAACACTGAAATATTGTTAGTTTCATTGAAGAGTCTATTTTCGAAAATGATATTACGAGTTTGAAGAGGTAATTAATGCTGGATTCTGAGCACTCATACCAGTTGGAGGAAGAAAGATACCAATTGGAGGAAGAAATTTGATGTCACACTAAAGGTGGCTTTTTGGATGAGCTATTTGAGCATCGAAAATAATAAGTCAAGAGCTTTGATATTGCTGCACCCACTTGATTTCATTCAAAGTAGAAATGATATCATTGTGGTATTCATGCTTTTCCTTTAAGACCTTACCCAAAATATTTTTCATCTACCAATAAAGGATAATGAAGTTCAAGTGTTAGCTTCATCTGCCCCTCGTATGAGAAAGTTTTGGAACCCAGTAAACTACCTCCTCTTCGATTTCAAATCTAAATAACCTTTTTGGTCATTGATTGTAAGGGATTCATGTTGACATATTTCTTTACAATTTGTATGGGTTGTGGAATAATGGAACTACAACTTCCTAGGCATGGGCTTGAGCTTGAGGCCTACCCTAAGGACCTCTAAACCCAACCCCTCGGTGATTGTGCATTCGTTACAGAGGCATAATACACTAGAATGGAAATATAAAGGCTAGATAGCTTAACCACAACATACCAAGTCTAAGAAATAACACGGAAACCAAAAAAGTCTATGAAACCATGGTAGGCAAGGTCAATACGTAGAAAAGATAAAATACTTGACGATCCTTCACTATTATGTGATGATTATTCACGTTACATTATTTTTTTTAGTTTATTTCTTTCCTTCACAATAACTTACCAAATATAAAACAAATAAACAAAAAATTTAATTTAATATATATATATATATATAGAATTCAACAAAATTGCCAACAAATTATTTTTAACCAACCTCGATCCAGCATTGCAATTACAATTTACACCAAAAACAAATCACATACTAAAAACAAAACAAGCCTTTTTAATGTTTCATCTAGTCCCTTCATGATGCCTATATAATGTTTCATCTAGTCCACTCCATCTCCGCAAAGAATTAAAACAAATAGACCTTAAACGGTGCCAAAATTAACAATCCCAAAGTTGAGAACACTGAAATTGAAATTATCTAACTCACTAAATTTTACAATTTCTTTTTCTTATTTTTATTTTTATTTTTATATTAGCCTTATCAAAATGTATACAAAATAATGTGATGCTTTATGATATACATTTGAATGTATGGGAATTCACAATATATATAGATATATTTATAATTGTAATATTATTAAATTTATAAATATTAAATTCATTATGATGTAACTAAAACCAAATGATAACTTCATCATTTTGTTTAAATTTTATAATTTGACATTTTCTTTATAAATTAGAGTATTTAGTAAAATCTTTATCTTTATCAAACGAAAAAAAAAAATATATATATATAATAATTTAATAATTTTTTTTAAAATTAGACAATTTACTTAAAAAAAATTGATGATGATGATAATGGTTATCGTTCGTTAAGATCAATGCAGTCTATCGGATATTAAGGGGAGAAAGAATGTAAGTTTGATTCTTCAAAATCATGTTTATATGGTTGAAGACAAGGGAAATAAGTGCTCCAAGATAGTTATAGGTGGGTAGGCTTAATAGGTCAAGGAGATTGGAAGTGTGGTAGATGGTGGGGAATTGAGAGCGAATGTGAGTAAGAGTGGGGCAATCTAAAAGGAAGTGTTTTTCATATTCCACCTGCTTAGAATCACAAATATGATAGGTTTTGTCTTTCCAAGGGGTCTTGGGAATATACCACTGCTTGATCTCACTTCGAAGCTCATGGGAATTAGTTCTTATCCTAGCGATGTTCATTTTTTTCTTATTGTTGGACAACACACGAAATAATTCTCATTATCAAGGGTGGGGTTGATCACTTCTTCATAGTATCTTAGCTTCCTTTTACCCTCCAGCTCCTGATCCTCCCTACAGCTTGTCCTTAAACTTGGAGGTAATATTATTTTGATATTATCTTTTCTTCCCATACTGAGCTCCTCCTTAATTCTCCAATGGTTGAGCCAGGACTGGGAATCCCTATGCCACTTGCGCTTGAGGTGAAGGTGAGGGTTTTGAATTCAGTTAGAAGCAATTTTAGGGAGCCTTTTTTATTCCATGTTGTCAAGCTTATTCTTATACATCAGATACCTAAACATATTGGTACTCTCAATGGGGGAAAAACTAGATTCGATCAAGAGGATAGGATAGGGAGTATTTCCCTTGATCTTAAGGATGTAGGTTTTGAATCGCTTTTGAATAATCACAATATTTCTCCATGACTCTCTGGATATACTGCAATCCCAAACTTCACATCCGTATAAGGCAACAAGGGTGACAAGGGTCTCAAAGAGGAACCTCCTTTTACTCCAAATGTAAAGATTGACCAACTTACATTTGTTTTCAAGCTCATAATAATATTTCCAGCCCTCAATAATCCTTTTCTCAATGCTATAATTTCAATTGAGATGATGACGAAATTCAATTCCCAAATACTTATACGAAGAAACCTGCGCTAAACACTGGTTATTGTACACGAAACTACCATGGGTGATCTTCTTGGATTCAATGATCATGACTTTAGTCTTGTCGGTATTAACTGTGATACCCATCTTGGAGTAGTAGTCATGAAGAATCTGGAGCTGCTTGTCAAGGTCATCATGGATTTTTGCAAGAAGAATGATAGCATTGGCATAGAGGAGAAGAGTAATGAGAACACCAACAAGATCGGTTCCCTTGCACCCTGCAGATTCGAGATACTCCTCTAGCTTATCGATGTATATGCCAAAAATGGTAGGGGATAGGGGACACCCTTGCTTAACTTTGATATTGCATTGAATGTCCTTAGACCACCCCTTGTTGGTCTTAAGCTTGGCAGTGACGGTCTCGTAGAGATGGATCACAACAATCCTCAGCTCAAGAGGGACCATGATCTCTTTAAGTCTCTCCCAAAGTTTATCACGAGGGACAATGTCAAAAGCTTTTCTAAATTCAAAAAAGCAACAGAAGAGATCGGCTTTACTATTGAGACATTTATATGCAATGATTCTAAAAGTGACCAAATGATCAATAGTCGAGTGATGTCTCCGAAAACCAGCTTTTCCTTTAGCTCTTTTTCTATCTTTCAAGCCAAAGTCGAAGCTCCTTCTTCAAAATGAGCCCATAAGGCTTGGCCAGGATATGACTAACCATAATGGTCATGTAGTTGGATGGAACAATCTTGTCCCCATTTTTAAGTATAGGTACAATAAGGCTTTGCGTCCAAAGCCGAGGGAATCCATGTGTTACAGCCAAATTAAAAATCTTATAGAGATAAGGAATGAGGATAGATATTCCCATTTTAAGGATCTCAGCTTGGTATCCTTAAATATCTTTAGCTTTCTCATTAGCGAGCTTATTAATACCAGACTCAATGTCGTCAAGAAAGGAAACATGCACTTTAATTGGAGTGATTAAGGTGGTGCCCATAGTGTCCGGAGAGTGATACAACTTCTTAAGATAGTTGTCCCAGTTTTTTAAGGGGGTAGAATGGTTATCTTTGGTTTTATGGACAAGAACATTCCGCCAAAATTTTTTGGTTGGGAATTTAGAAAGGTGGAGAATATAATCCTGTCTTTTGTTAATATATGATCTTTTCTTCCTCTTGATGACATTTTTGTATATATTGATATTTTGCAGCTTAATTATTTCATTAGGAGTGTCTCTGATCTCTTCCCTGGCGATTTTGCAATCTTTTTCATACCATGGATTGGAAGTTCTATTAGACTGCTTAAACGAAATCTCATTAGAAAACTTGCTAATGGTGTTGGAAAGGATAGTAGTGAAATGGTATTAAATTTGATCAATGTTATTATTATAATTCATGGGGCTTAAATCCCTCTCTAAATCCCTTAAGAAGAGGTTGGTTTTACTTCTATCGAAGCGAATGTGTCTTTTCTTTCATTGGTCTCCTACATGTGGGTGGTATGCATAGCAAGATTGAGGGATAGAGACAGAGGTCTCTGGTCAGAGTGAGGCTCGAATCCATTAAGAAGTTCAAAGTTTGTAATATGGTTGAGGACAAGGATGTCAGAATTTGCATAATCCACAACACTAAACCCAGTGCATGGAAACATGTCATCTGAATGGAGAGGGGCCACTTGTTAATACAATTACAACTAATTAGGTCCTGGGAAATGCAAAGTTTTAGGAGCTCGGTGTCGAATAAGTTCTCGATAATGTCTTCAGATTTCTCTTGAATTTATTATCTAAGTTACTATCTTCATCAAGCCACAAGGGGTCAGGGTTAGAGTTTTTTCTTAATGTAATGGCTTGGTTAGTAGCAGATCTAGCATTAAAATCTCCAAGTAAAAGGATATTACCATCATTTCTCAGGTTGAAGATGTCTTTTTCTAAAGAATTGAAAGGACAATTCTTATCGAGGTTGTTCTTCTTATAAAATGTAGAGTTGATACGATCGAAATAACAGATTGCAAGAAAGATCCTATTGGAGGTATAATCATAGATTTTGATCCAAATTCATTGATTGAAGGGGTCGATTTTATGAAGTCGGATGTTAGAGGAAAAAGTGTTCATTATATAGCAGGCTATACCACCAAAACCCCTCTTATTCCAAGCAGACAAAAGAGTAAAATCGTCAAGGAGAGGGACCTTATATTCATCATGCTCCCATGTTTCAACTAATAGAATAATGTCAATATCACTCGGGATCCAACTTAACATAGGAACTTTACACCATGGAAAACCATGACAGTTCCAGAGGAGGATCCAGAGTGATGCAAATCCCTATTTATCACTCTTTCTTGAGCCTCTATCTCTAATAATAGCTTTCATATTCCTAATGATTGCCCATTTCCCGGCCTTTCTTGCATCCTTGACCTTTTTTTACTTCTTTCCTAAGTTCAGCTTGGTCTTATGGAATGAGATCTTCATTTATAAAGATTCATGTTCCTTTTAGGCTTGGGGATTTCCTAAGCATACCTCGTTTATGTTCATGACACAGATGAGTCTTTGTTTATGCTCAAGTACCTTTCCGACCATTATTGCTTCCGTGAGATGGGTTGTTTCAATTTGAGATTTTCTTTTTAATTGTTCTTTAACCATTTCTAATCTGTTTTCATTGTTTTGTTCTTCTATACCTGCAACTATAATATTTAAGGCTCATTTGTGGCACTCATGATCGACAACAATTAATTTATTAATTTCCTCTTTGATGGGTCTAATATCTAAGTTATTTTCTATTATTTAGGGCTGAGTTATTATGTAGTTCTTCTTTTAGATTTTTATCTTGCTTTTCAAGGTGTCATTTCATTGTTTGTTTACTATGTTCTATTTCTTCAATTTTACCTTTCATTTCTTGGAGTTCAACTTTGAGTGTGGTTATTTTATTTTCTAATGATTTGTGGTTGTTATCAAGAATTGTCGTTAGTTCTACTTAAAATGATTTTCTATTTCTTCTCTTCGTCTTTCTAAAGACTCAATGTATTCATGGAGACTATCTAAAATAATTTTACTTGGTTCTACTTTAAAATTATTTTCTCTTTCTTCTCTTTCGTATTTCTAAAAACTCAATGTATTCATAGAGACTACCTAATGTAATTTTACTTGGTCTGCATTTGTTAGAGGGGACTTAGAAATATGAGGGGAAGTATTCATAGTGTAATAAAACAAAACTTAACTCGAGCCTCATAAGTGAGAACTTGCGCTCCTGTAAAGCAAAACCAATGTGAGGTTGTCATTGGGCCTTGGAGGCTTGGTCTTTGGCAGATATAAATCTTGCTCTTTAGAGACAGTATCCTTGGGAGATAGAGAATTTTTCTTCTTTTATGAATTGCACTACCTGATGACCGATCCTTTAGATAACATATCATGCACAGCTTCCTCAATTTGATACTTCGTAATCCCTATCAAACTTGTATTGACTATCACATTACCAATGCAAGGTAGCACAGAGGAGCCTAGTGTTCGCTCTAACCCTGGTCTTGAATCTGTGGATCGATTAGCAGCCACAAAGTTTTGTTTCTTGCGAAAACCCTAGGTATCTCAGAGGTTGCCTTAGGAACTCTTTGTTGAACCAGAACTAAGGCCAGGAATTTATATTACGTTTTCCTGTGAATTTATATTGTGTTTTTTTTACCCTCAAACCCGAATTCAACCAGTTATAATATATCTAGTTGAAAAAAAGTGTTATCTAGAGAGAAAACCCTATGTTTTTCGCACCATTATTTTCACAATAAAATATAATTTTGGTAATCCTTCAAAGCCCCATGTTAAGATCCAGTCAAACCCTAGTCCACCTCCTGAATTAGCTTCTAGTGAAAAATGTTTAACCCGCGCGAATTTGTTTCCTAGGAAAAACCTGCAACTTGCGCAAATTGTCCACCTTTAACCTGCGCAAATTGTTTTAGCCATTAGGGAAAAATACTCACACTGTTAAAAATGTGGAAAGCTGAACGAAGTCCTTTTATGTAAATCAAATCCACCAATGTGAGGTTGCACGGAGGAGCCTCAGTCTTTGCTCTGACCCTGGTCTCGAATTTGTTTCCTGGGAAAAACCTGCAACTGGCGCTAATTGTCTACCTTCAATGCAGAAAGCCGAACTAAGTCTTTTTTTTTTAAGCTTAGTAGGTCCTTCCTATTTTCTATTTATATAAAAAAACGGGCATAGTAGATACAAAAATTAGACATCAACCTACCTGAAGGAAACCAGGTCTGTTGGCCATCTGAGTGCATTGTATGCCATCGAAAACATGTACTTCCTTAGATTCCTACAAAGAGTCTTCAGATAACTAATATTAGAGTCTGCTAATACTAACATTTACATAATGCATGAAGAAAGCTAACCGCTAAAAAACTAAATCTAGCTGCTCTAGTCATCATCTGACTCCACTGGGGTGGGAAATTTAACATTGGAACCTGGCATGCCAACTTGTTGCATGGCCTTAATGTCCTTCTCCATTCTGCCAAGACGATCATACTGATGCAGTTGACGTAGGTTGATTTCCTGGATACTTCTGTTAATCTTTGCCAGGGTGGAGACTGCCTTGGGATCCCCTCCTGCTTCTTGAACTGAAGTAATGGCCTTAACTAGCAGGCATTTTACTAACCAGTAGGTTCTAACAGTGAGATTCTCTCTCGGGTATGCCCCGGGTCAATAATCACATGTTGTAGTTCTTCCACTGCCAGATCATCCTCTTCTTCAATTTTGGTTCTAGCTTCTGACTCCCATCCATGAATAAGAGATTTTATAAAACAGGGTGTTTCTTCTGAATAGACCTAAAGTAAGGGCTCCATGAGCTCTCTACTAGATTTCCTGCCTCTCTTGGCTGGCGGGCTTGAGATTGTTTCCTTGCCTTTGTCAATATTGACCTTTCTGCCTCTGTTTTTCCTCACCATATTTGGACATCGGACTGAGAGGAAAACGATAACCCCTGCAGCAGCAACATGATAGAAAATACTGAATTAGTTAATAACCATAACATACAATTGACAATGGTTGAGGAGGGCAGCTGAGGGATAGCAGTCATGAGCCCCATGACACTTCAGTAGATTATAAGCATTTTTCCCACCCCCCTTATCCTTCTTACCTAAATTGCTACCTACCCCAGTCCAGAACAGAGGCAGAATAATAGGAAAATGTGAGGGGCCATAGCAGAACAAAAAGTTTCCCACCTTGCCAAAACCCCTATTACTGTAGGCACGCCACATACCGAAACACCATAAATCGAAACAACTATCTACCCTATACATCAACAGAGGATGATAAACCAACCCATTACCAGAGAGCGCGACATACAGGACTCTACCCTCCCAGACGTTAACGTCATTAATCTGCATGCAAGCAATTTCCCAAGCCGACCCGAAGAAAGGGTTGCTGACATTATCCTCATGGCTTCTACTACCCAGAAGGAAAGACTTTGTCATTTTCCAATGAAAAAATTCAAAATAAATATTGAATTCATTATCACAAATCAAATGACATAATTAAAACCAAATAATAACTTCAACGTGGTTTATAATTTGATATTTTCCTCATAAATCAAGGTAAAGTTGTTTATTATTTGATATTTTCCTCATAAATGAGGGTATTTTGTCAAATATTTATCCTTTACAAAATGAAAGAAAAACTGATAACAATTCAATATATTTTCTTTATTTTATTTTATTTTATTTTTAATCATTTTTAATATCAAACAATTCACTTAAAATATATTATATTTAACTAAAGTAGACTTTGTCATTTACCAATGAAAAAATTCAAAAAATAAGAAATTCAATTTTATTTAAATTAATAAACCAATTTCTTAAGTTTTAAAAACAATTGAGGAATTGAAGTTAAAAAAAACAAAAAACAATAGAAACTTATATTCAAGTGAAGGACTCATTCATAAAATATGGATGGAGATATAACCAACATAATATTGAATTGGTTAAAGGGATTTGTACATCCAACTACACATCTTGGAGTGCATTTAAAGATTTTTTTTTTTTTTTTTTTTTTTTTTTTTCAGAAGAAAAAAACGTTGTTTTGTCTATATTAGATGTAAAAACAGTCCATAATTCAATACAATACATACTGAGTAAATATTCCAGATCTTCGTCCTAGAGTATGGAGACCCAGAAATCAGACAGAGTAATGATCACAATACATCTACAGGGGCAAGATTACACCTAATGATGATCCCCATGAACATTCCAAATACAGAGAGGCATCTAGCCCAAAAATTGGAAAGAAGTATACACAGCACGACATATACAAAAATCCGGTATGTAAAAACAACCGAATCTCAGAGAAAACAAAAAAATAAGCAAAAACACTAGTCGGGAGAGCTAGTGATCCGACGATCATAATCCAGTTATACCATTACCGAGAGCATCCAAAGATGGTCAAATACTCAAAAATAAAACCATTGCCAGAGGATAATAGTCTGGCACTCTTGTTCCTGATAAAGACCAAGCCAGTGAGAAAATAAAAGCAAAGGCTGGCTCGCTTGTTCATGATCCCACGAATTACTGCCGACTTGAATGACCAGGATCAGATTTAATTCATTAATTTTCCAAGACCGAATCTATCCCATTTATATTGAACACATTAACCATTTGCCCAGTATATAATACTTCCAGAATAAGCATACGCTTATAAGACCAGTGTAAGATACCTCTCCTTAATTGAGCCGGCATGTGGAAAGGAGCATAAAGCGATTTACCATATGGAGTCACCCAGCAGCTGTTCCGGAAGGGAAAGATCAGATGTTGCGCGCAGAAAAAAGCCAAAATACCTTGTTTTCCTCGTATGGATGGCTGTGATAAAACCATATGCCTGTATTAGCCACAAAAAATCGTGGGAATAAAGGACAAACAGGCCCCAGAGGCTTCTAATTTTAGAGGGTCGCCAGTCCCTCTTATAATGAGAGTCAGAATGGAGATCATGTCTCACCCCCAATCGGGTGTTTTGCACTAAGGGCCCAGTCCAACTCCGATTGCATGATAGGAATCTCCTGTAAGTTCAATATTTCCCCCCTAAAATGCTCTTTCATCTTCTTTTTCCCTCTAAAGTGCCTGGAGCCTGATTTAGTAGTCTTACGGACAGTAATGTTAGCGGCGGATCTCGGCGATATAGTAGGGACTTGTCAGAGGTCTTCCCGCCAAAGACAGTCAAGGCCACAAGATCCAGATCAGGGTTCCTCAAAAGGTCATCCAGGGTAGTCCCAACTGTATTTTTGGGGGACTCGAAAGGCTGGTCAACATCGAAAGATTGATCATTGTATGGGGATGCCCACTCCAAGGCAGGCATGGAAGGAGATACATTGATAGGGCTGTCAACAGATTGATCAATGTTAATGGGAGGTTCCTTAATGGAGCGAAGATGAGTATTTTTATCGGGTTGGCCGTCAGCCAAACAACGCTGTGTAGGCTGATTCTTAGGGGAGGAGAGGCCATTGTCAGACCGAGGGCGAATTCGACATGATGCAGATTGGCATCGTGCAGGGATATCATCCAGATGGGAAGAAATGGGAGGAGGGGGAGTGTTCGTCCCATGGGCATCAGCTACAGATGAAAATGGGCGCTCGTTTGAGCAAAAAGGAGGGTCCTCTGATGTCGTTGTATATTCACGGGATATATTATCCCTTGACCTACATGGAGAGGAAGACAACTTATTCGGAGACGGCAGCAAAGTGGAGGGAGACAGGTTGTCGTCAGCCCCCTTTGTTAGGTTGTAATTGCGCCTCCATCTCATCTTCGAGAACCTGTCAGGGCATTCCTACTGTAGGTGGCCTGTTTTGTAGCAGCATAGGCAGCGAAAAGGAATACCCCAGTAATCGACACGCTGAGTGTGTCGCCTTTTGTCCCACACCAACACCACGTCCCCCGCCAACTCACGCATTGTGGGAACTTCAATCAAAATCCAGGCAATGCGTTTATCCCGATTGCCAACACTCCTTGGGTCAACGTACCTAGTCGTTCCAATTGTATTCCTGATAGCAGTGAGAGCCTTCTCCGTCCAGTATTCTAGCGGGAGACCAGGCAATTTGGCCCATAAGAACTTGCCCCGGGGCGCATCCACCAGAGGATCAAAGCCCAGGTACCATGGCATAATCTGGAGATAGCTACGACCATATACCCATACCCTGTCCATGACCTTGCTACAATCATGTTCATGCCTGAAGTGTATAGTGAACCAATTTCCCATCAGCATGTTGATCTTTGGCATGTATCCAACTTTTTTGACCCAGCACCTCTAAGCCCACTCATACATATCGATTTCCTTTGAGTCGGCATAGATCCATCTGCCAACGAGCGCACGTTTTTGGAGGCAACATACTCTATCAATTATGTCCTCATTATCCAAAACCACCTCCTTTGTATCCAGAGCAAGTCTAAAAGCAGTTCGGTTTTTTTCTCTCAGCCTTCGAGAGTTTCTTCGGCGATATGGCTGGGATGGACCTTTGATGGGGATGTTGGTGGTTCCTACAGTCCCCGCCCTCACCTTCCCTGATCCAACCAAATCCCACAAATGGTCTTGTGGATGCCGAGGAGAAGTACTTACATACTGCTTATTCCTGCCACAAGTTTGTTCAGCCAGCAGAGTAGCAGCATTAAATGCCTCCTGCGCGGACAGGTTAGAGGAAAGGTTGTCCTCCCTTCGACCCAACGTTCCCCCGACACTCTGATCCATGTTGACCGCCAAAATTCAAAAAATGGGTAGAAATAAAGAGAAAAAAGAGTAGGAAGGGACTTACTGAGGCCAGACCCAATCCCAACAGATAACGACAATTGATGATCATCCACCCACCAAAGATCGGGAGTAAAAACCGAAATCGATCCGGGCTATCCCAAGATCAGTTCGGGAGATCCATCCATTTATTGTCAAAATCACATTTGCATAACGAGTAGAGAGCTGTACAATCTGTGTAATACAAGATATCCCGGGGTCACCGTCGCTCTTAATGGAGTCCCACAGGATTTACTGCAGCCCCCCACCAACCATCGAGAGAAAGCCGTTTCCGATGCCGGCCAATCGAAATCAGAAGAGGTGGCCGGAAATGGGGGCCATCAACCAGATTCAACCCGGCAATGAAAGAGGATACCTCTGCACTGCAGGAAAACTCATAGATCCAAACAGCAACATACCCATCGGCTTCACTGCCACCAATGATGGCACATCTTAAAACCAATGTCTTCAAAAACCCTCCCAGAGAGAAGATGCAAAACTGATAACGCTGGGCACAAAGCTGCTGCTAGCAGAAGAGAGCGAGGAATCTGTTCTGTCCAGCGTAATGCCCCAGATGAAACATTATTACAGAAACCGTCAGGCAACCTCGGATATTCCTTATATGTTGCTCTTTATTCTACTAGACATATATGTCTCTTGTATCATTCATCTCCAGGAACAGAGAAACCACATTTAACTTCCCTACACTCCTACTTATGAAAAAAAACCCCAATGAAATGAAAGATGCGTCTCAGAAATGCATCTCAATATTAATTTTGAAAACAATCTAAAGAAAAGGCCTGCTTCATTTCCCATGCGGATACAAATGCGCGCATCTCCGCAGAAAGACAGAAATTACATAATGCATTGTCAAAATTGCATACGCCATAGAAATTACATACTGCATCGTCACAAATGCATACGCCATAGAAATTACATACTGCATCGTCACAAATGCATACGCCATAGAAATTACATACTGCATTGTCAAAAATGAATACTCTAATCGTGAGTTTGTTTTTATTGAAAGCCTGCCGATATAATCTGCGCAGTCTGCCATTAATAATAACACAAACATACATAAATAATTACCGTATCCTTTCAATTTCAACTAAATGGATCCTCTGGCCAACATTTCCTGGTATTTTACATAAGAATCTTGACGCTACAGATGCATCTACTCGTAAAATGTGGCTATAAATTCTTCGGCATGCCTGTCAATTTCTGAGCGCAAACAACAATTGGAACATCTGGTCGTTGAAACAGAAGTGAGGGGATCAAAGGACGATTCATTGGAATACAAATTAACTGAAAAATTGGAATCCATATCGCTGAAATAGTGGTCATCATCTTCATCGCAGGCAATGAACTCGGGAATAGTGACATTACCCGATGTGGAATCCAATTCATCTTTCACATTGAGACGAGTGCAGGAGGGCAGGAGTGCTCTCAGAAAAAGGCGACCATACAAATTATTTCATCCACTTCGTGAGTCAAGACCATGGCCATAGATGGACGAACTAGTTGAAGAAGAGCTGCTGCCTGAACTATATTAGTGGAGACCCATTACATCAACTATTCAATCATGAGTTCAATGTGCCCAGGTCTATATCAGCTATATGGTGGAGTTTTGGTAAAATATTGGTTCATGTGGTTGATAGACTTATATGGATGTTTCGCGATGGCAGTCGAATTCCTATTAGCACAATCAAGACACTGGGCCTTCCAGGCCACCAGGGCATCCATCTCGATCTCTTACATCGTTTGGCACACAGACTCATCTTCTTTATATCTCAAGCTATATCATATTGGTCTTTTGGTGCACCAGTGTTTAAATCAGCCGAACAGATCAGACTGGAGGGTCACGCTGCTATGCTATGGGGCCAATATATCAAGCTATTAAGTGGCACTGGGTTGTTATATGATAGGGGTGGTGACTATATTACCTGGGATGGTCCCATCAAGGGAGAGTCTGTGATTGTAAAGGAGATTTACCAGGATATAAATTTCACCAGCTATTCCGACCAATGCTCCACGTCCTATTCTCAATATTGGGGCCATGGAATTCCGACCAAAATATCAGTTTTCGGGTGGTTGGTCTGGAAGGGTCGTGTATTGACGTGGGACAACCTTGTCAGGAGGGGCCATTGTGGCCCTAGCAGATGCCTGTTTTGCTGCCAAGAAGAGGAATCTATAACACATCTTTTTTTCAGCTACGCGATGGTGCTAAATCTATGGAAATTGTTTAGTAAATATCTGCTTAATCCAACATGGGTCCCAACTGATTTCATTTCTTCAGTTGAAGCATGGGATAAGATCGAAGGTAGATTCAATCGACTTCCCCTTTTCCTCATATGGCAAGTGTGGCTGGCCCGAAATCCTCTGATATTTGATGGCATGCCTTTTGATATTTCCTATTCATACACTTCAATTCTTAGGTGGATTGAACAGATGCCTATGATGACTGTTAAGGTGATTGATGGATCACACAGAATTAGGGCCCATGAAATATCCTTCTCGACCATTTATTTTGATGGTCCCTGTTCGAATGCGATCATGGGATGTGAGGCATCGGTCAAACTCTCTCCGCGGGAAAGAATCCACTAATTCTAAAATGGTGGCAACGGGACCAATAACAAAGCGGAGTTATGGCATTTTGGGGTGCTTGTTTGGCTGCTATCAACCTTAAATTGACAAATGCCAAATTCTATGGGGATTCCAAGATAGTGGTCGATTGTTTCGTGGGCAACATTCAATTGAGCAATCCAGGATTACAGGGTTGGTATCAGAGAGCAAAATATATATGGATCGCTGAATCGACCCCCTATCATGCATATATACAGGGAGAACAACTCTTGTGCTGATGGTCTATCAAAAAGAGGAATCAACGAAGTTTTAGGGTGTATTTAGGTATAGCATTTCAGAGATGGTGCTCTTGTATGGGAAAACACCATTCCTATGCCATGACATAGTGTTTTTTACATTATATGTTGTCATTAAGTTTTTTCCCCTCATACAACACTATTCCAAAGATGGCTTGCTCTTTACGATGATTCAAGCGAGGTCGATGGATTCATATGTCACATGGTATTATTTTTTGTCACTTTCACGTGAGCTTGCAACCTGTTATCAATCAAGTCTGCGGTTATTCAAGCGAGCCTGCTACCTCTTATCAAGCAAGCCTACATATTTTTCAAGCGAGCCAGTTTTCACATCAAGGCTTTTTAGGCGCTCTCGTATCTGATCATGTATGATTGACTGTAATAGACACTTTTGTTTTACCAGCTGATGTTTTGTATGTTACAGGATGCAGAGTACTTAGTTTTTTCTACCAAGTGAGCCTGAAATATGTATTGAGTGCTCTTTGCACTCAGAATTTGTCTTGCCACGATATGAACGCGGCCCTATTTCTTTTTATGAAAAGGGTATGTTTAAGGGTAGCATTGAAATTAATGGTATCCTCACTTAACCATAGTTGAGGATGTAATGTATGTTTAATAAACTGATATTATTAATACACAGTTTTTATTCCAAAAAAAAAAAAATTCAAAGTTCATTCAAATTAGATGCTTTGTCTCCTCTAAAATACTTGATGTGCAGATTGGCGGCTATTTTCTGCAATCTCGCCATTGCAATTCTTTTTTCTGAGTATCACTACAACAAATCTCGCCACTCTCCCTGAGCCCAAATGCGTTGCTGTAAGGCGTTTAAGATATGAGGGGATACCCATTACTGCGGCACTGGAAGAGAGCCTGCAACTTGAACTCTCCACAGTTATATCACTCCGTCCTAATTCTCCCGATGTTGTTGGCAGCATATAAATATGGGTTGGTTTCAGGACAATGCGCGTGGGGACCGTGGCATGGGATACAATTATAATGGAGGAAGCATGGCAGAAGCTACTGGCCTCGCTCATGACGCAAGCGGGGTGCTTATGTCGAACTTACCTCGTTATGGTGCAGCTTTCTCAATGAATGTACCCACCGAACATTTGTAAATTTCGGTGTTTAAGTTACACCCACATTTTGCCGTTGGTGGTCAAACTCTCTCTTTCTCCGTGGAATTGCAGATAGCTTGGGTTATGTTTGTGTCCACTCAATTATTGGAATGTGCTATGATTAAATGTGAACAAGATTGTTGACTGGGCTGAAGTCGTTTGGAGTGAAATGTAATTCGAAAACGAAAAATAATACCAATATAAATTTGAATTCAGTCTTTATCTTAAATTTTTTCTTATCATATTTTATCGAATAGTTAAACATTAAATTGGTGTCTCACACATGAAAAACGAGATACCTCAAATTTATAAATTTAAATTTATAATTTATTTTAAAATTTAAGAATATTTAGCATTATTTTTTAAAGATGTGGGATGTAGATTAGTTACCTAATTACTAAAATACAATATAATTGTTGTAGGTTTTAATCTTTTATAGATATAAGTGTAAATGATTTTTTAAATAAAAAATAAACAACTAAAAACAAATATATATAGAGATTTTCTCCTTAATTTTAAAAAGGAAATTACTAGCGTATTGGGTTTTCATTATATTTCTTTCAATATATATATATATATATATATATATATATATATATATGCAGAAGCATTCATAAACCTCAATCAAGTCACTCTAGATTAGAATATAACCGTAATTCTCTTGGAAAATTCATCCACAAAACCATGGGTAGGTACGCCTGGATCTACAAAATACCATGGGTAGAAAATCATCATACCCAAAACAATGTGCAAAACTCATGCACAAAACCATGGGTAGGTCAGCCTACCATCTTTGGGTTTGACCCCCATTGCTTGGAAAGAGTATAACACACACCCAATGGTTATTTGCACCTATTAATGTGAAAATATTTTTTGTTTTCAATATATATATATATATATAATTTTGCAAATATAAACAAGTGTATTATGTAATGTTGATGCTTAACACATGTCTCTTGTGCAAAAAGTAATTGATGTTCATGGATAAAGATTTTAAAACTTTTTAATTATTAAAACTTGTGATTTGCATGGTTCCATTTTGTAAGCTTTTGAAGTTAGCATTATATTACTTTGAAATATGTTGCTAGTAAAGGAATAGTTAAGTTTACGAATTTATATTTTTATGAAAAAACAATAGATTTATAAGTATTGAGAAATTTTAAGTTAATAATAGATTATATAGGAAATTAATGTAAAATTGAGATTATAATATCGGTTCCAATTAAAAATGAATTTATGAAGGTGATCTAGAATTATGCACGAACACAACAAAATATAGACATAACGACAAATGCAAAGATGTAGCATAAATAACACTTCATTTCATTAATATCAAAGAACTGTAATATGCTTAGAAACATAATGGAAATAAACTAGCTTGGGCGATGGTAGCCTATCTCTTAAGAAGAGATGTGGCGACTACATGCCTCTAAATTGTGTTACAATGAGGCTCAATGGCCTTTTTATTATTGAAAAACAAGGGAAAACCCTAAAAAACCAAAACCCTAACCCCAAGAGATGGAATGCCAAGAGTTTGTGGGCCCGGTTGGGGTTAGTTGGGAAACCAACTTCTTGGGGTTGTAACTTGGTCAGATGATCTTTGTTTGGCCCGTACAATACCTCGTTGGAAAGATCTCTCCAAGTACTATGGGTTTTTCTGCGGGCCCCTACCTATCCCTATGGGCCTATTGCAAACCTTAGAAAAGCGCCATTTAGGGAGTCAAAACAACTCCGAAAGTTCAAGACCCAAAAAACTTCTAAAAATAGTAAATGTTGCTATAAACAAGGAAACTGATGAAACCGAGTGGAGGTCTAGGTGGAATAGGTGCTTGGCCACCAATATCCACCTAGATCAATCCTCCCTCCGTTGTGGGAAAACTTCTCATTCTAACACCCCCTTGCATGGTTTGTGGTATAGAGGGGGAAGGGTGTGAGAATCAATCTTTTTATTGATCATGAGATTGTCGGTATGGGGAAATCACCCATTTCGACACCCCCTTAGGTGTTAATGAATATGCATGTTGACTCGTTAGAATCTCTCTTATGCGCCGATGGGGATGTGTGGGGGTAGGTCCACCAACAGACTTGTTCGGCAATTTAAACGATTTCTTCCACCAACCTTCTGCCAACTTTTTCACCAAGTTTGTTTGTGCAGAAAAATAAATTGCTCCAAAGGTCCTCTTCCTCGATTTAACTCTCCATTTGACTTTTTGGAGTACCTAAGCTTGAGTGGCCTTAGCTTCAAATCCAGGAGGTCATTTTCAGTCTTCCACATACCACTGGAAATCTATTTCAGAGCTCTTCCCATCTAAGTGAATTTCAATTGAAGTCGGGATGATCTATTATCCAAGAATTTACCTTACAGTCTTTGCACCATTTACATACTCTCTTCTCATATTGCAATCAAATTGTCTTGATGTGTAAATTGTCATGGATATCCCACTCAACAATTCGTCACAATGGGTCTCACAATATTATATTAAAAATTTTCAATTCTATACTATTATAGTTTTATTTATCTTTAGATCTGTATATTTGTAGAAATTATATGCACTAAGCATGCATATGTCCAAGATCCATCTGATCTCACACTATTTAACTTTATGCAAGATACTAAATCTATTCCACTTGTTAATCTTTTGCGGAAAAATTAATTCACACACATGTGAAGCATAAACAAAAATTATCAATCACACATAACACAATTTTTAACTGGAAAAGCCTGAAGCTGAAAACCCCAACTATATATTATGTAACATGGAGATCATATGAAAATCTCATACAAGCATACAAAGCTTATCACAAGCTCTCAGTACAGTACAATCGTCATACACTAATCAGGCCCAACTTGCAAATCCATGCACCGATCTGTGCCTCCTGCTAGCCTACCTCCATTGCGCAATCTCTGCTGAAGAATAGCTCTGAATGAATTCGAATTACTCCATCCTTGACTGCGCAATCCTCATTGGCATCTCCACTGAGTGTGTGATGCAATCAATGCATCACTATAGTCACAACAGATAGTCTATCTTGCCCTTTCACCTATCTCTCCACTGGTCTCCACTAAAACTGCCATGCACTGTAGTTAACTAATGTATTTTTCAGTTGATTAATGACTTATTATTTATGAATTAATTAACTAGTTAATTCACTCCACTCTCACTAGTGTATCAATCAGTTAGACTAGATACAACTAGCTCAACTAAGTCTAACTGAGTTAAACTGAATACAACTCCATAACTACTTCTTCCAACTGTGTCATAACTCTGCCACTTGAGTTCTAACTGAGTCCTCCATGCATTAGCTCCAGTAAACCCTTAGGGATAGTGTAATTCCTTCTGTCAACTGCTGTGCCACATCTGTGCACTGAACTGAAGTGCTCCAAGAGAATAAGTTGTTGTTTAAAGTCTGATTATTATTAAGAGCTAATAATAATCGACATGCATCTATTTTTAGATTGACGATCTATAAATAGACTTCGTCCAATATTCTAAAAATAGAATTTCATCTATTTTTCCAACTTGATCAACCATCCACAAATAGCATCCTGCAACTTCTGAAATATGATCATCATGTCTAAAAATAGGCATAGTCTTAAAATAGACTTGTGCCAAAAATAGCCTGCGGGCCCACTTAGTGAAGGTGACTCTTTTCACTAATCTCATCATCTTGTTGAATCTCAATTAGTACATGTATGTGAATGGAAATTATGCAGAAAAGTAGAGAACGACAAAATAAGCTCACAGACACGCCTAAGAAAAAAAAAAATGCTCTCGAAAACCCTTTCTAGAGAAACCCCAGCTGGAAGGTGAAGCCACTTTCTTCTCTTTCTCTATCTCATAAATAAAGCTACAGGTACAAAGAAGTAATGCATGTGGCTTGTGGTATTTTCAAAAAGAAGCCTGTGTGAATCAACCACTCAAGGGTTTAAAGTACAAATTCTATAGACTTAAGAAGCTTTGTATGATTTGAAGCAAGCCCCGTGAACTTGATATAGTCACATTGATTCTTATTTTATGAACAATTTGTTTAATAGGAACAATAATGAGCCCACACTTTACAGTAAATTATATCAACAAAATAACATTTTAATTTCTTTGCTTTATGTTGGTGAAACGATGTACACAAGAAATTTGATGTTGGATGATTTCAAAGAAGCCTTAAAGACGGTTTGAAATGGTTAAACTTAGTCTTATGAAACATATTCTTAGAATTTTGAGATTCAACCATCTACAAAAGGTATATTTGTTTTTCAGCAAAAGTATGCCACTAATATTTTCAAAAGGTTAGGATTAATAAAACTAGAAATGCACAAATTGCAATAAATAAAAAGTGAAGTAAAGAAAATGAAATATCAACAAATACACCTACTATGTACAAAATATTTTTTGGAAGCCTCATTTATCTTATGGCTAGAATGTTGAATATCTTGCATGGGGTAAGCTTAATTTCCATGTACATGGAGTCCCCAAAATATTCTCATTCGAAAGTCAGTAAAATAATCCCAAGGCAAAATAATCCTAAGGCATATTATAGGTACAATAGATTTGAAATTTGGTATTCTACTTTAAAAGATAATATTTTTGTTACGTACATAGAAAATGATTTTGTAGGCTACATTAATGATAGAAGAACTTTTAGTTACGCAATCCGTTTCGGTATATGTTTAATTTGATGGAATCCAAGAAATAACCTTTGGCATAATATCTTCAACTCGAGTGAATTATATAGCAATTACATTAGCAACTTAGTCACATTTTATGGTTAAGAAGACTATTAAGTGACCATATAAACAGAAGGATGCAATCCCCATATTTTGTGACAAAATATCAACCAGTGCACTATCCAAAAATCATGTCTTTCAATGCAACATATTGATACTCGTTATCATTTCGTTCACAATATTGTTAACAATGGAAACATCGGTTTATATTTTTATATTTTTGTAAGTCTTAAGACCAACAAGCAACCATTTTCACCGAACCCTTGGCAGAGATATTTTTGAATTTTAGAAGAAGCACTTCGACATTGTTTGTGCTATTACATGGTCAAAATTAAAGGGTAGCATTAGATAGTGTACTTTTTCCGACTCGTTGGTGTTCTTTGGAAAGTTTTTAAAAAAAAAAAAAAAAACCTTTTAAGTTGACTATATGAAATTAGATAGATATAAATAATTCCTTTGCAGATATTTTAAAAGAATTATGTTTAAATTTTTATAGAAGAAACTATATGTATAAATATATTTTTTTATGAATCAATAAATTTTGTCAATATTTCTTCATATGGTTAGCTAGGTCTATTTTATCACGTAGATAGGATGAGCTTTATGAAATATTTATTAATTGGGTGGTAGAGTGTTAATGATATGCTTTCTTTTAAAACACTTATGAAAAAATATTTCTAAATATTCCTTACAATTATATGTACCAGCCTAGATTCATGTTAATTTAGGATCTATCAAGAGCAGAGAGGGATCAAATCTCTAGAGGTGCAAGTCTATTTTTTGAGTGAAAAACTTGAGGAAAGGTTTGCACCTAAAAATATTTGATCCCTTTAAGAGCTTGATAGATCCAGAGTTAAGATGGATCTAAGTTGGATTTTTACACATTTGGAAATAGATTCTTGAAAACACTTTGTTTCAGAGCCTGGCAAGGTTTCATGGAAGGAAGAAATTAAATCATTCTAATTTAGTGGTGTTTAGCCCAAGATTTAAATTATTATAATTTGGTGGTAAGAGTGATTCATTACACGAAAAAATATAAAATGCAGGAGAAAACTAAATCAAACCTAAAAAATCTACTATGAAATCCTTTCTCAAAAATATTATTTCACTCTTAGCATTATCTCACAAATATTATTTCACTCTTTCCATTGTCACAGAGATGCTTCCTCACAAATAAATTCTACACTTTATTTGTGTTAAAATTATAATATTAATAATATTAATATGAATATTATAATTAATAATAATAGTATTAATTTCTAGAGGTGAGAACCTAATCTATGGCAGTTCATACTGTGAAATCCTTTCACACAAATATTATTTTCCATTCACACAAATATTATTTTCCACTCACCACAACTCTCGAAATCCTTTCTCACAAATAGTGTTTCACTTTTTAAATATTAAACATTGTTTTTACATTTACATTTAAGTTTACGTGTTTACCTAAGATAATCAATGCAGGTAGTGTACTCAAATACAAACACTAGGGATCCAAATTTATTAAATTTAATAATATTAATATTATAACATATTAATATGAATATTATAATTAATAATAATATTGGTATTAGTATTTTAATATCAATATTATGGTATTTGGCCCTTAGGTTTCACCTAAATAAAACTTATTTTCTAAGTGTTCTTAAATATAAAGAGGTTCCCGGATGTGGGTGTCAATCAGGTTTAATGAGCCAGGAAATTTGATGGAGTTATGGGCCGGCAAGTGGCATAGTCACATGGCCGCCCATAAACTCACAAAGCCTGTATTTATTTCCTCCACCGTCATTATTTGCAGTGCATTAACGCTGCTCTCCGGTCGATGCTCTCCTGTTGATGTTTTAATTCCGCTCCTCACCATGGTCACTCCAGGACATTCCTCATTCACCCCTGTGCCGTTAACCTACATTTTTCCTCCTAGTGTTGCAGAGTCGAGCTCGTGCATGACGACGGGAAGATGATGCCATCTCCTTTGCTATATTGAACTAGTGTCTGGCCTCCATTTCTCTCCTGAACCGCTCTGCAATCTGCACTTTGCCTCAAACCCTTGCGCCTCTGTTACCTTGACCCTCTCTACGTCAGTGTCCAATTCGCATAGAGTCAGCATGCCTCGTCTTCGCCAACGAATGCGATACCACAGAGGCAACAGCTACGACAAAATTGTGTGGTCATCGCCCTCGTCCTACTCTGACTCCTCCTCTCTATCGCTCGACAATTCTCTGGGTCGTTACCCGGCTACTCGTAGTGGTCGCGGCCATGCCAGGAATGTTGGCCAGTCCAGTTCCCAGCCCGCTCATGCTCTTCCCCCAACCAACCTCCAGATGTTGCACCATCCGATTGAATCTTCCCCTTCGCAGCTCACCTTCTATGCCACTCTGGTCATGCCCAGTCAGTTAGCTCAGTTTAATTTCTTGTGTAATATTGACCACCCTCATATCATTGCAACCATCACGGTCTCCTTCAAAGAGGAACCACCCAACACTGAATTGCAGAAGAATGTTGATGGTCAGGGCGTGCCCCTTTCAAGAAGCCGAAGCAGGAACAAGGACAACAGCAACAGTGACGAACAGGAACGCGGCCACCTCAACACTTCAATGAAAGCTGAGGACGACACCACGGTAAAGCATGCTGAGGAGGATGAGATCGAAAAATACAAATGTCTGATTGTCGAAGAACACCCACCTTCCCCATGATATTTAGGCAATCAGGTTCTCTTAGTTGTTCAATTTCAAGTTCCAAGTGTTGCGTTTTTACTTTGACTATTGCAAGGCCGACATCTAAGTTTCAAGTGCCAATTTCAAGGCCTGTGGCTAAGTTTCTAGGCATAGAACTTAGACTTATTTAGAAAATATATATATATAAAGAGGAGTATGGAGTAAATATAAAAAGAGGTTTTATTTTTTACAATACCTCTGGTTGATTTATATTTATATTTATTTGCGAGACCTATATTATTTAGCCCATGGTATTAATAATAATTCATTCTATGGTATTTGGTCCATAGGCTTCACCTAAATAAACTCATTTTTTAGTTTTCATCAATATAAAAAGGTTTATGGAGTAAATATAAAAGGAGGTTTTATTTATTTACCATACCTCTAGTCTATTTATATTTACATTTATTTACCACACCTCTAGATTAAGTATTAAAAGAGGCTTTATTTATTTACCATACCTTCAATTTATTTATATTTATATTTATTTACCATAGCTCTCGGGTAAATATAAAAAGAGGTTTTATTTTTTATTTACCATACATTTACCATACTTATTTTTTGAGTGTTCTTAAATATACTCAGGCAATTCAAATGTTTACTTACATTATATTTCTTACCTTACATTTCTCACATTACATCTACACATATGCATTATACTCCTACAAGTAAAATATTTACACTCATGTGAAAAAGTGAATTGTTTATCAATATAATATGTTAAATAAATATTCCGGGAAATTACATGAGAAATTTTGGAACCGAAGACTGAGGACTGTCTAATCTGACTATCCATATTCATATCAAGTAGTCAAAACCGAAGGAAAAAATATAGACGTTAAAAATGGTCAAAAATAAAAATAAATAAATAAAAGACACCAGGCCTGGTTAAACCATTGGGAGATCAACAAGAATATAGCATTGCAAAACATCAATAACATTAAAAAAAGTATTACTTCTAAGTTCAAAGAAAACATGTGGTGTGAGAAAGATCTAACAGCTAAAAGAAAATTAAGGTATTATAAGGAGGTCATCAACCCCACCTTAGAAGATCAAAAGTATCTCTCCTTTTTAACTAGCTCAAAGAAGAAAATTAATATAGCCAAGATTAGAACGAACTCTCATGAGCTCCATAGTGAAACATGTAGTTCTCCATAGTGAAACAGGTAGTTGGACAGTTCCTAAAACACATTGGATGGAAAGGATCTACCATCTCTGTGAGAATATGAACATCGAGGATGAAAATCACTTCCTCTTAGAGTGCCCCACGTACAACCACATTAGAGCTCAATTTCATAATCTTTGTTGCAATACTGACCTTCCTAGCCTTTTAAGATGTCAAAATTATAGTGAGCTAGGGAGGCTTCTCTCCAAGTTTTTTGAGCAGAGGAATAAAATCTTAAATCAAATTAAATAACTCTTTTCTTTAGGTCAGATAGACCAAAGATTGGTCTTAGTGGACATTAACGATCATCATCATCACTAAAATAATAAAATAATAAAATAAAGACCATGTCAAATAAAAATAAATAAAATAATTAAACTTAAAGCCAAAATCTTAAAAATAAAGACTAATTCAAAAATAAAAATAAAAATAAATAAATAAATAAAATAAAACTAAAGTAAAAATAAAAATAAAAATCCTCTCCTAAAATAATAAAATAAAGACCATGTCAAATAAAAATAAATAAAATAATCAAACTTAAAACTAACAAAATAGCCAAAATAATAAAAATAAAGACTAAATAAAAATAAATAAATAAAATAAAATTAAATAAAATTAAATTAAAATAAAAATAAAAATAGATAAATAAATAAACTATATATATAATAAAATAAGATCAAAATTAAAAATAAATAATTACATAAAAAGAATAAAACAATATTACTACTTAAAAAGAAATTATAATAAAACTATGTCAGCAATAGAATTAATATATCAAGCAAAAACATAGGGAAACAAAAAGAGAGGAAAACACAAGAGGAATGACTCCTATTGGGAGCAAAGAGATGGAATCCAATAACTACTAACTTTCCACCCGTCATTCGTAACTTACGGGGCCTCTTCTCAATCTCAATAGCTTCCCTAAATTTACGCTGATGGAAATGCTCAACCCTAGCAATCACTTTGGATTCTTCCATACAAATGTGATGCTTCCTCTTCTCTACATGCTCCGCTAGAGCTAAGGACTTCGTTCTACCATGCCTAATATCCACATAATTCTCTTGAATCCTTTTATTAATTAACCGACATGTTTCTCTAATGTAGGGAATCTCATCTCCTTAGGGTCTTTGAAGAGAATGGCTATAGTAAAAGTCAGGGTTTGAAGGCTTTCATGAATGCTAGCAGAGGTCTGAATCATAAAAATGTAAAAGATGATTTTGTTGGTAGAGTTCATTTTCCTTTTATACAAGGTACCATTGACAAGATTGTTTGGATTTTAAGGAAGCCTACGATCTCTTCCTCTTTTAAAAATTTGAACACAATTCGTGGTTCCCTTAAATCGGTTAAAGACCCGTTGGACCCCAAAAGCTTGAAAGGTGTTTACTTGATCCCATGCTCCTGTGGGATTCCCTACATTGGAGAAACAGGTTGGTCGATTAATAAAAGGATTCAAGAGCATTTTGCGGATATTAGGCATGGTAGAACGAAGTCCTCAGCTCTAGCTGAGCATGCAGAGAAGACGAAGCATCACATTTGTATGGAAGAATCCAGAGTCATTGCTAGGGTTGAGCATTTCCATCACCGTAAATTTAGGGAAGCTATTGAGATTGAAAAGAAGCCCCATAAGTTGAATAGGGATGATGGATGGATAGTTAGCAGTTGTTGGATTCCATCTCTTTATTCCCAATAGGGATCCTTCCTCTTGTGTTTTCCTCTCTTTTTGTTTCTCTATGTTTTTGCTTGATATATTAATTCTATTGCCGACATAAGTTTATTATAATTTCTTTTTAGGCAATAATATTGTTTTATTCTTTTTATGTAATTCTTTATTTTTAATTTTGATCTCATTATATATATATATATATATATATATATATATATATATATTATTTATCTATTTTTATTTATTTATTTTGATTTAGTTTTTATTTTTATGATTTTGACTATTTTGTTAGTTTTAAGTTTGATTATTTTATTTATTTTTATTTGACATGGTCTTTATTTTATTATTTTATTACTTTAGGATGAGATTTTTATTTCATTTATTTATTTTTATTTTTGACCGTTTTTAACATCTATATTTTTTCCTTAGGTTTTGATGGTTTCTTTTCTCTGCTTGATATAAATATGGATAGTCGGATCAGATGTGATTTCCTGGAAAAATTATTTTAATATGGATCATAGAAGCTTACACTCTCAAATATAATGTGTATATTAATATTTTATTGTGAAAAAATAATACATATCAATACTTATAACAATATTTGATAAATGTTCGTATGTAGGGCCTTGGTTAAATGATGATAAGGCTAGTTGTTATAACACTCATGACAGATTCAATTCCCTTCCCAAAATGATATATGTAGACATGTTCATGAAAATAATAAAAAAAAAAAAAAAAAAAAATGAAAAATACTACCAAACTTTAAAAAAATAAATTATTTGATGAATATTCACCCTATTCCAAACTACCCAGTCTAAATCTGTTTGAACATTAAAAAAAAACCATATACATAACATAAAAAAATCATATACATCATGTGATTCTCTAATTATCTTCTTAATTTATTTATTTATTTTCACAAAAACATAAAACCAAACATAAAAATAGAATAAAAGAAATCATTTTACTCCGCAGCCATCTACCACCGATTATATTGATTATACTTAGAATTAAAAGAAATGCAAGAAATGCAGACCAATTATTTTTAGGCAGCCACCTTCAAGCAAGCATGGCTTGCCATCACAATTCATACTCAAAGCAATTCACATGCTAAGAAAAGGGCAAGCCACCTCAATAGTTTATCTAGTCTAATCGTAATGCCTATATATTTCCCATTCCATATATGCAGAAACATTAAAACAAATACGAATAGATCTTAAACTATGCCAAAATCAGCCATGAGGAAGTTGAGAATAGTGAAACTGATATTATATAACTCCAATGTAATTAACTTCTCAATGTTACCAGCATTGTATGTGATCCCTAATCTATTTTTAAAATCGTACGAACCTTACCTTTTCAAAATTTTACAAAATGGTCATATATATATTAACCTACGTTGCACGGGTTAGCGAACTAGGGGTGGGATTCTGTTCTTGAACCAGTCCTCGGTTCTAGAACCCAACTCCTCGATTTGGGCACGAGTTTTAAAAAAAAAAAAACCCAAACGAACAGAATTTTTCGAAGAAAGAACCGAGTTCTTCACAAGAAAAGGTTATTAGAAAAGGTTATTTTCACTGAATGGGTAGGACAAACTTTTCGGTTGGGTATTCAGAATCCGAAAAGTGAGTGTTTTTTATTATTCATAATCAATTTTGGGAAAAAAATAAAAAAAATTAAATGATTAAAATTGAAAAAATTTAATTAAATTTGAATAAATATTAAAATTAAATTAAATCTAAGTAGCTTTTATAATTGAACAATGAAAATTCATTTTCTCTCAGTCCAAAGTTCATCTAGTTCATTACATTGGTAACCAAGGTATTCAGTTGCGGCATACATATTCTTTCACAGTGTATTTAGAGGGTTCGACAGCGGCTGCGGTGTGTCACTGGGTATTCAACCACTGTGTGTCACTGCGTTCGTTGTTGAGGGCATGAGGGCAACGCGGTAGCGTGTTAACTCACTACGCAGGGAGGGCATCGTGTTCACTCACTACGTTGAGAGAGCAATCTGGTAGAGAGGGTAGCATATTCAACATGTTCACTCACTACCCGGAGGACGAGAGGGATCACTTATAGTCACAGGTATTAGTTACCAAATTCAAATTCGAATTACGATATCATAAAAATTAGTATGAAAAATTTTCAATTCAGAAAAAAATCGAATATATATATATGTTGGAATGTTACTCCCAACCACCGCCATGAATAAACAGTGGTGCAGCCCACAAATTCATCAATTTTTGACCGTAGAAAAAGACAAGGATCTGATTCGAGATCTGGAGGGGTTTTCACGCAACCAACAGCAAACCAAGTACCGAGCTATTCTTTGCGCTTATTGTTTTCAACCACCACATTGACTTACCATTTGTCCGCACTTCGCCGCCTGCAAATTTTACAGTTTACCTTAAGTCTTTCCGCTGTTAAGTTAAATCCCTGTCGATGTGATATCGGCAGGACCCACATATACCATCCACCGCATTGCAAAATCCCTCTGCAAAAGCTTTGATTCATGCATTTCGCATTTACCACAACTTACTGCGTCGTCGCTCGTACTTCACAAGATTTAAGTCTTAACCTTAAGCCCTTAACCGTATGTTATGTTTCCGACGATGCGATACCAACGGGACCCACAAACCTCATTGCATTTCACAAGATTTCCCACTTACCCTTTATACCGCCTGCAGCCGCGCACTTCGGAAAGTTTTTCATTTAACTTTATGCGGTCTGCAAGTTATCTTATTTTGTTTACGAGGCGATCGCAAATGGGGCACGTGTCAAGCTCAGGAGGATAGCACATATCGGCGCCCGCAAAGCTCAGGAGTTAATGGATTAAGCGCCCATAAGTTATTTGTTTAGCCGCATAGATTTATGTTTACCCGTAAAGTTCCACGGGTTATGTTACTTTGGGTGCGATGCGATAAGTTCCACGTCACTATCACACATCGCACTATCATCGACTTGTGCGGATGCGATGTGGACTCAGTACTGCATTGCATATTATTTTGAGTCTGCCCTTTTGTGTTTTTGAACGCGTTTTTACATGTTTTCGTGTATAAATCAGAATACGGCCTGCGTGCCAATTGAATGTAAAAATGGATCTTTTGACATCCCAAGGATGAGAAGTAGTTGAATGTCTGTTCAACAATGAATTTGCATTGATTAGATTTAGATTTTCAAGCTTCGGCCATTTGTATTAAAAAAATGCGATAAATGCCACGTCACTATCACACATCGCACTATCGTTGATTTGTACGAATGCGATGTGGACTTAGTACTGCATTGCATATTATTTGAAGTCCGCCTTTTTGTTTTTTTGAACGCGGTTTTACGTATTTTCGTGTATAAACCAGAATATGGCCTGCGTGTCGATTGAATGTAGAAATGGGTCTTTTGACAACCCAAGAAAGAGAAGTAGCTGAATGTTTGTTCAATAGAGAATTTGCATTGATTAGATTTATATTTTCAGGCTTCGTCCATTTGTATTAAAAAATGTAATGTAATTTTATAGAAAGTGTGAAGGAATAGAAAAATGAAGTTTGTTCCTCTCCTTTGTATTATTCTGCCTATGTGTATGACTATTTAATTTTCGCAATTTATTGTAGTCTCTGTGTTGTGGGGAAACACATTTCCTCTGTTGATTGTATTCAGAAATTTCAACTATATATATATATATATTAACAACAATACCTTTTATACTCATATTCTTTTTATGTATTTTAAAATTTAAATAATTGTTAATAATTTTGATAATAATTTTAAAATTTCAATTTACTAAAAAAAAACACAATCACATTTATAAGTTATCTTCAAAATCTCTCCGTTTTTCAAAACTCAAAGCTATATCTCTCTCAAGTTTCATATCTTATATATAATCCTTTTTATTTAATATAAATTCAAAATTTATATATTTTAAATTCAAAAATAAATCCTTCAAATTTCTAATATTATTTAAAATCTTTACCAATTGATACATATTTTAAAATTAAATATTCAATCCTAATATAAACCTATTTAAAAAATCAAATTTTTTTTATAACATTTTTGTTAAACACCATGTTAAACACACACATGGTGTATGAGAAAGATAAACACACATACAACAAGAAACTCAACAAACAATGAAGAATAAGCGTGCAGCTCTCTTATTTTTCCATTATACATGATGTACATTTATAGTACAATGGTGTGACTCTTGGTTTCACATTCCAAGGTTACTTGGACTCCATTGTGACTTTTCGCATTCCACACCTACCCATGGAGGATTAGGTGTTCCAACATTCCTCCCCTTAATCCGAAGGGGTATGTGTGAGTCCAAGAAGAGAGTTGTAATACAAATATGAAAAGTATACATGGCAACACTTGGGCTGAATCAACTCTCTGAAATGTTGGCAAAAAGAGGTGGTTTAAGGATGACCACCAACGCTGGAACGCAATACTTGTTGCAGTTCCCGGAACTCTTCCAAAACTGGCAAGAAGCTGAAAGATTTTGCTAGAGGAATTGTCCCTCATAAAAAAGGGAGACCTTCAACCTAAAAGAAGGGAGGTCTACAACCTGTGATGGTTTAAGGATGACCAACAACATTGGAATGCTTGAAGAATTTCCTGGAACTCAACCAAAGCTGACAAGAAGCTGAAGGCTTCTACTAGAGGAAGTGTCCCTCATATATGAAAGGGAGACCTTCAACCTAAAAGAAGGGAGGTCTACAACCTGTGATGGTTTAAGGCTGTCCACCAACCGAAGGTATGCTCATGGGTATCTGTGTCTCTGGCTACAACTCTGAATCTGGAATGACGAATTGTGGCTCAGGCTCGCTTGAACTGCTGTGTCTTTGGCTACAACTCTGAACACGGAATGAGAGATTGTGGCTCAGGCTCGCTTGATGTGATGTCGAAGCTCATATATGACCACCATTTTCCCCCCTGTTAGGGACAAGGTGAGATGATGGCAAAAACTCAACTACAATTTTGCTCAATATTCGTGAACAAGTTCTACCATGTGATTTAAACATCTTCTTGGTTGATGATGCCCATTGCCAAGAAGCGATCCATCCAAGATGAATCTTTATTCTTGCAGGAGACTTGTTTCTAAAGCATCTGTGTGAAGAATGAGTGTGCCGTCCACAGTGCTTGCATGGATGAAGATCAAAACAGTGATCTTTCATATGGCCAACTCGATCACAGTGTTGACATTTTACAATCTATTATTGTGGAAGCAGAACAGGATCTGTAACAGCTACAGGTGAACTGTCATATAAGAATCCGACACTTTGAAATATGATGGGCTTGGTGTAGTCTAGAATATGAAAGGTCACATCCTTGTCATATCCAAGACCAATTCTGTGCTTGTTGTGGACAAGCTCTTCCCAAGCTCTGATGATGGGCTTGAGAAGCGCAGGTTGAGCTGCTACATATGCATGTAAATATGCTCTTGTGCAAGGAATTGAATGTGTATCAACTGGAAATTTATTGACTTGCTGCTGATGGGAGTCTTTCACAATTTTCTGAATAGAAACATGTTCAGAATGGTGACTCTTTTGTTGAAGTTCATCTTGTTGGAGCTGAGATTCTAACTGCAAAAACTCAATCTTTTCTTTTGCATCTTGCAAACAACTTTGAATAATACAAAGAGCATTCTTGCTCATTTTTATCGTATCATCAACATTGGAATGAATGAGGTTATTCAACAACTCTAATGCATCATTGATTTTAGCCATTTTCTCAACAACTCAAAGTTAAATAAATGAAAGGTGTCAGGTTCAACTGATACTGCACCTGTTTACAATGTAAACAAATTACAAATATTCTTCAGTTTGGTTTCAATCAGTCCTCTTCAAAATGTCTGCTACAATTTTAGCACATTTTTTTTTTTTGGAATTAAAAATGGTTGAATTAATTACCAATGAATTCCCTCACACATTTTCTTCAATTCACTTCACTCGAATTGAATTGAAAATGGTTGAATTAATTACACCAATGAATTGAAAATGGTTGAATAAATTACCAATCAATTTGGAGAAATTGCAAAAGCTTGATTGGAATTGCAAACACGCACTTCACTTCATTCTATCATAATTTCAATATCTCTGCTGGTTCACATCTTTAGAAACCCCATAATAATTTTGGCTTTTTCAGCAAATTAACTTCGATCTTCAGCAAATCGAATTCTACAACAAGTTTGGACTTCTAAAATATGATGCTCTGTTGCTCCCAAACTGACTTTGACCTCCAATAGAAAATCTCGTGCTCTCAACAATCCAAGCTGAAGATGATAATTTGATAGTGAATTGAGCCTCTTAGAATTACAAGCAAGAACCCAATCTAGTACATAACTCGTCCCCTAGAATGTGAGGAATTTGATCCCCTTATAATGAATGGGATTCAGCACTCTTATCTGATTGATTTTGCCCCAAAGAGAAACTTTGCCTAGTAGCTCACTCCCCCTCCTCCTCCCACGCTCTACGCTCACTGTGGGGCTCGAGAAATGAGCAGTCGAGAGTTATAGGCGGTGGGTATGAGAGAGCGGGATGGTGATCAGTCGAGCAGCAGGAGAGGAAGGGTCGGCGGGAGGTGTAGGAGAGGCAGGAGGTGAGCAGGTTGTGAGGGAGTAGACTCGACAACTGAGCGGAGGAAGGTGGAGGGGCCCGCGAAGGTAGAAGGTGAGGAGGCATAGGGGACAGAGCAAACAATGTGTAGGAGTCGGGAACCGAACGACTGTGGGAGAGTCAAATTGGTGTCGGTGTTAACCTGAGGTGAAACTGAGGAGTTGAGGTCATATAACGCGCAGTGGGAGGTTTGTATGATTATTAACGCACAGTGGGAGGGGTGTGAGGTGCATGGTCGAGGGCCAAAGGGCCGAGGTCGATGCTGTGGGAGTGACAGTGATGTGGGAGCTGCAAACTTTGGATGACAATCACACCAATAGTTGCAGTCAGGTGTCGACACGTAGCCACTTCTCAATAACACAACACCGCAACACCATTGATACAGTAATGTTGCAACATCATTAATACAATAATACCACAACACCATTAACACAATTATTCGCAACACCACGACTCCTCTAGGCAGAAAATCATTTCAGTTTTCTGTTAAATTGATATATAATTTCTGTCATAATAAAAACAAGCTAAAATAGTCCCATTAAATTCACTGTACAAATAAACTGAGGTTTAAATGAATCATAGGAACCTGCTAAATCTGCTCCACAAAGTGACCTTGGTTTTAGCAGCTCTCCTTAGGGAAACTCCCCCAGATCTCACATAATGGATCTCACACAATGGATTTCTATTGGTTCAAAACACTGTCCCACAATTCCAATAATGGTCACGCTCAACAAGAATGAAGGAGAAAACTTACCAGAAATCGTACCAGTTTTATTTGAGGGAACTTGGCCCAGTTGTGAGCAAGAAACTTAGCCCAGAATCTGCTAAGGACTCGCCCAACTCCAAAGAAGAAGGTCCTCGATTCTGATATGGCAGAAATGTTTGGCAGTATGGAGTGTTATATGTCAAGAGAGATTCCAATCATTCACATTCACAGGCCAGCGCTATTCAGAAGCTTAATGGGACCTCCAAACCAGGAGCTTTGATACCATGTTAAACACCGTGTTAAACACACACATGGTGTATGAGAAAGATAAATACACACACAACAAGAAATTCAACACACAATGAAGGATAAGCGTGCAGCTTTCTTATTTTTCCATTATACATGATATACATTTATAGTACAATGATGTGACTCTTAGTTTCACATTCCAAGGTCACTTGGACTCCATTGTGACTTTTCGCATTCCACACCTACCCATAGAAAATTAGGTGTTCCAACAATTTGTTAAATTTCAATTACATTCTATAAATTTCAAAATTTTGAAATTTAAAAAATTAAAAACTTTTTATAAAATTTGTTAAATTTCAATTACATTCTATAAACTTCAAATTTTAGAGTCAAATCATTAACTTGACTTTTTTAAAGCTTCAAAGAAACTGCAATTCGAATTCTTACCCATAATAATAAGATGTATGAATCAAATTATCAAATTTCCGATTTTTTTTTTTTTTCTCCCGGTAACTATGGTCACATGTATTCATTGTTCAGCTGGACAGAAATTGCCTCTCAAAATTCATGTTTAAAATTAAAATTTTCTCATTTATGTGTTCACTGTTCACTATTTGATTATTAATGTGAAAATTGATTCAAACTTCAACTTCTTTGAAATGTTTACTGAATTAAAATTCCTTGTATTTAACACTTAAAGGCTAATAGGTATCTTATGTCTTCTCACCAACGTTTACCGAATTTTTAATTGAATTTCTCATTCGAAACGTCAACTGAATAAGAGGAATCAATATCACTTTCAACTACTTAATTTTAATTTTCTTTTCACAATGTATACTATATTATATATATTCTATAACATGGTCAACGTATTTTTGCTAAAAAATTGAAATACTAAATTCTACATGACAAAATTACAAATTAAAATAATTTAATAAATAATAAATGTAGGTTCAAGCTTCTTATTGTCCATTTGGCATTTCAACATGTGTTAGGTTAATTTTAAATTTTAAGTTATAAATTATAATTTATAAAATATAGTATTATATATGATATATAATTTATATTAATATAAAAATAAATGTTATCTTCGTCTCCCAAACCACGGTTTCTCGCAACATAGATATTAACTAAATTTTACCAAGTAATGTGATGATTTATGATATAGATTTGAGAAATATATAAATCTACAATATGTAGATTTTATAACTACTACACCCAAGTTTATTATATTCTCATAAATTATTAAATTGTTTTGTTAAGTTTAGTTTTATAATGTTTAGTTATGGGTATAAATTTTATTCTCATAATTTACTTTATTGCTTTATTAAGTTTTATATTGTTTAGTTTATAGGGTTATAGGTTTTGGATGGATAGTAATGAGGTGTTTTGTTAAAGATTTTTAAATATTAAATCACTAGTTGAAATGTTATTTTTGGACATGAACATAATGTAACATCACTAATATCAAACTTATTAATTTATATGTAGTTTGTATGTTGGACATTTTTCTCTCAAATAATGTGATATAGATCTGAGAAATATAGAAATCTACAATATGTAGATTTTATAACTATTGTACTCCCAAATTTATTAGATATTAATAACTTACTTTTTCATTTTGTTAAATTTTATACTGTTTAGTTCATGAGTCATGAGTTTTAGATAGATAATGATGAGAAGCGCTCTTAAAACACTCCTAAATGTTAAATCACTAGTTCGATTCTCCACCTTATTCAAATGTTATTCTTAAATATGACCCTAACTTAACTTAGTTATTTATTAATAAAATATGGATGGAGATATATTAAATTGGTTAAGTGGATTTGCATACCCAACTACGCATCCTGGAGTGCATTTTAAGATCTTAACCTATACTTTCATGGAAACGGATTATCTTCAACTATACATATGAAAAAGGCTGAAATGAAATGAAAGATGGTCTCAGAAATGCATCTGAGATATCAATTTCGAAAATAATTTGAAGAAAAGGCCTGCTTCGTTTTGCGATGTGGGTACAAATGCATGCATCTCCGCAGAAAGACATAGAAATTACATACTACATTGTCAAAAATGCATACGCCATGGAAATCACATACTGCAATGTCAAAAATGCATACTCTAATTGTGAGTTTGTTTTAATTGAAAACCTGCCAATATAACCTGCACAGTCTGCCATTAATCATAACACAAACATACATAAATAATTACCGGATCCTTTCAATTTCAACTAACTGGATCCTCTGGCCAACATTTCCTGCCATTTTACATAAGAATCTTGACGCTGCAGACGCATCTGCTGGTAAAATGTGGCTATAAATTTTTCTGCCTGCCTGTCAATTTCTGAGCTCAAACAACATTTGGAACGTCTAGTGGTTGAAACAGAAGTGAAGGGATCAGAGGACACTTCATTGGAATACGAATTAACTGAAAAATTGGAATCCATATCGCTGAAATGGTGGTCATCATCTTCATCGCAGGCAATGAACTCGGGAATACCGACATTACCCGATTTGGAGTCCAATTCTTCTTTCACATTGAGACGAGTGCAGGAGGGCAGGAGTACTCTCAGAAAAAGGCGACCATACAAATTATTTCGTCCACTTCGTGAGTCAACACCATGACCGTAGATGGACGAAGTAGTTGAAGAAGAGCTGCTGCATGAAAATTCAAAGTGGTCATTCAAATTAGCTGCTTTGTCTCCTCCAAAGTACTTGATGTGCAGATTGGTGGCCATTTTCTGCAGTCTCGTCATTGCAATTCTTTTTCTGACTATCACCACAACAAATCTCGCCACTCTTCCTGAGCCTAAATGGGTTGGTGTAAGGCGTTTAAGATATAAGGGGATACCCATTTGTGCAGCACTGCCACAGAAACTGCAACTGGAACTCTCCACAGTTATATCACTCCGCCCTAATTCTCCCGATGTTGTTGGCAGCATATAAATATGGGCTGGTTTCAGGACAATGCGCGTGGAGACCGTGGGATACAATTATGAAGGAGGAAGCATGGCAGAAGCTACTGGCCTCGCCATGACGGAAGCTATTGACCTGCTCATGACGCAAGTGAAGTGCTTATGTAGGGCGAGCCTTATTTCCGCTGCCATAGGCCCATTAATGCGCGGAGGCTCGCCCTTATGTCGAACTAACCTCAATATGGTGCAGCTTTCTCATTAAATGTGGCCAACGAAATTTTGAAATATTCGGTGTTACATCCACATTTTGAACGTTGGTGGTCAAACTCTCTATCTCCATGGAATTGCAGATAGCTTGGCATGTTTGTGTCCACTCAATTATTGGAATGCGCTATGATTAAATGTGAACAAGATTGTTGACTAGGCTGAAGTCGTTTTGAATGAAATGTCATTCGAAAACAAAAAAATAATACTAATATAAATTTAAATTCAGTCTTAAACTTAAATTTGTTCTTATAGAATAGTTAAACATTAAATTGGTGTCAAAAATATGCCATATCTGGATTTTATAAATTTAAATTTATAATTTATTTTAGAAAGCATATATATAGATTGAGTGAGATTAATGGGTAAGAGTATGTGTTTTTTTTGAAGAGGTTGCAAGAAAACTAGAGGGGTAGAGTATATATGCTTTGATAGACTTGGTAGAGGTCCGTTGTCCCACAAACAAACAAGGGTGTCTCATACACTAAATTGGATAATAATAATTACTAGCAATTGCATCATATGTTGCAAAGGAAACACCTTAAGGTTGTAGCATAGGAAAGAATAATATAAATGAAGGAAGTTAAAAAAAAAAAAAAAGTTTCTTTATTGGAGTTTTTCTAATAAAAATTTCAAAAATCATTTATTTTCCCATCTAACAAAGAGTAACAATCAAATATGCTAGTGAGAAGAATGGTAGGAACTTTTAAATCTAAGAACTCTCTCCCTTGGTGATAGTACATTTTGGTTTTCAAAGAAACTTATTTTCCTCATCTTTTAAATATTCCTCTCCAACAGACCCTTTAGAAAGATCCATTTTATTCAACTGATTGAAATAGGCAAGTGTCTTTTGTCCAATGCTTCCCGAGTTATTGAAATTAAGGGAACATGTAAAGAGGTTGCTAGACAAAAAAGAGAAAAGTGACTGAATGTCAAATGGCTCTCTCATTAAAGAATCTCTTCAGATCTTCTCATGTGAGCCTTCTTCAACTTATGAGGTAGCACGACCTTTCTCGGCTCCAACTCCTCCAGAATAAGTGGTGGAGAATTATGTTTACTGAATTACTTGACCTCAAATCAAAATATCCATCTTGGTAATTTTCGTGGAACAAATTCTTTGTTATTAATTGCATGTAAGATGTGCTTTTTCATAATGGATGAGACAACTTTTCCAAAGTACTCAAGACCTCTGTATGAGGAAATCTGCATGTTTATTTTTTTTTGCATGAAGGATACACCTGGTTTTTCTGACCAGGTTGGGTAGACTTAACCCTTCCAGGAAATTACTTGCTTCTATCACATTCCCAATGTTGAATTCCTCTTACACTACTCATGGAACTTTTACTCTGCTTTACAGCTAGAATTATTTAATGGCATAACAACTTATCACTATGACATGTTGTACTTCATAAGGGACTACTAATAAGCTTAAGTATGGTGTATCCACCTTCACCTGTCATTTGAACATAGAGCATAGAGTTATCTTAATCGTCAATTTTTATGTATAAGAGACATTTGACATTTTTTAACCCTTAGGGATGCTTGATAAATCTAAGTTTAGATAAATTTATATTAGTAAATTATCTACAATCATATTTTCATAATTACTCTTTGAACGACCAATATTCCACTGCTTTGTAACTTTGCACCTTGGTCATAATAACAAACATCATCAAGACCCAAAAGTAAGAAGAAAAAATCAACTCATAATCACATAATTTAGTGACCTCTTTAAGGATCATAATTGAAGACCTTAACGCCTTTTAAAAATCATTTATTTTCCCATCAAATAAAAAGCAACAATCAAATTTTGTAGTTAGAAGAATGGTGACAAATTTTAAATGTAAGAACTCCCTTCCTTGGTGATAGTACATTTTGGTTTTGAAAGGAAAGTATTTTCCTGATCTTTTAAATCATATATTCCTCCCCAAGAGACCCTTTAGAAAAACCTTTTTTCTCAACTAATTGAAATATGTAAGTATCTTTTGTCTAGTGCTTTCCGAGTCATTGAATTTAAGGGCAAGGTAAAGATACTACTAGAAAAAAAAGGGCAGAGTGACTGAATGTCAAATGAAAATAACATTGAGGAAACTCTTCACATTTTCTCATGTGGGCCTTCTTCAACTGATGAGGTAGTAGGAACTTTCTCGGCTCCAACTCCTCTAGAATACGGGGTGGAGAATTATGTTGAGTAAACTACTACTCGTGGAACTCTAACTCAACCTTACAACTGGAATTTTTCTCTTCCCATAGCTCTATCTCGGGCTATAGTTCCATCTCTCTTGTTTCTGAATACATTGTCTATATATCATTGTTGTATGTCTATTTTTTATTTCTTTCTTTAATCAGTGAGATAATGTAGCTCATCTGGATTCTAAAATCCTCAAGTAACCCATTTTCTGAAGAGTTCTCTTCTATTTTTAATTCTACTATTTGGCCCTCCTTATCCTTTTCAACATCGTTTTCTTCCAAAGAATCATATCTTCTTGATAAGTCTCCTTTGGCCTGCTTTTATTCTTCCATATACTTCAGATATAAATGAATGAAACTTGAGATAGGCTTTGTGACATTTTCCAAATTCCATGATTTTTCATTGCACTTCTCATGTGTATAAGGGAAAATGGATTCCACACATTTAACATTATGCCTTTTTAGGGCTTGTTGTAAGGTTGGCAGTTTTTCTTCACAATGTCTCGTTTATTTTGTATGCTTGATTTAATACAAATAATTTTTAGCGGCTCCTTTAAATGTGCGCAATTAATAAATTATCCCCTATTTATGTCATGTTGACTAGAAAAAATAGGTTATGCATATTCAATTGTATGTTGCCACCACACTTCTTCCATATCTCATGGGTTCTATTTCATATGTTTCTTTTAATCTAGATCACTAAGAATATGAATTCTCGACAAGGGGTCCTTTAATGCTAGAAAAATCAAAGATCCCTCCCCTCTACTTTGATGTTCATTAGAAACATGAGCTTCTTTAAATTCATATTGAGTTTCATTCTAACCCTCTTCCATACTCGATGTATAATCTTCAACCCATTTCTTTCCCTCTATATTATCAAGTTCTTCTTGAATGTTTTAGATATGATCATTGATCTATGAAAGAGTTATTTTCTACTTTATCTAGTCATGTTTAGGAGGAAACCTTATGTTCAAGAACTGGTACTTTTCCTGCAACTCATTGGAACATGTAGGAATTATTTACTCATGTGTCACTTTAGCAAAACTTATGTCCATATGGTGCAGGATTTTCTTGTGAACAACAATTGGATGTGAAGGGCTAGTTTCTTTACATATCATTTTTGGAATAGTGAAATTCAAATGTTGCTTATTTTCTTTCAAAAGTTTCACTTCAGATCAAGGATGGCTTACTTACTTTGTGAATTTCATTTTAATGAGAATGAATGCATTCTTTATGCACAATTTCCAGTGTGTGCAAATTGTGTGCCCCGTTCAAAGCCATAACTTTAATCGTTTCCTTTGCATCTATCTCATGTTGATTATTTACAATGATTTTCCTTTAAACACCAATCCTCATTCCCATGCCCACTCTAATCGGTTCTGACATTGTTTTCCTTCCCAACATAATATTCCATTCACAATGCACTGGTGCTACACTCTAGACATTCCTTCTTAATCCAAATTTCCCCTTCATGGTTTCTAGGTCCTGAGATCTCCCATTCCCCTTGATGAATTCCTTATCTGAAATTTTTTAAATTATTAGGCAATATTAGGGGATGCATCCTCAAGTTATCATTCTTTTTCTGTTTGTTTCATCCAACATCTATAGAAACAAGTAATGATATATATGAAAGTTTATGTTCAAGTCCAACTACAATGCTAGAGACTTCCTCACCCTCCTCTGTTTTCCTTTGGAAGCCCTTAAGACTCTCTGAATTGTTTGATGAATTCACACTTTCATCATTATCCCTATGAACCATCTTGAGTTTCAATGTCATCATTAGTATTCTTGTTATGATGATGATCATCATTAATATTATTGCAATAAAATTGAAATTATATATATATATATATATATATATATATATATATATATATATATATATATATATATATATATATATATATATATATATATATATATATATATTAGCCACATATTTATGTAATTAAAGTAATAATATTCAATATTTAATGTAAAATAACATAATGTGTAGCATATACTATGTTAGATATTTGTCACACCCCTTCTTAATGACATTTATAATAATAATGATATTTATCAACACTAGAGTATAATTAATTTAAATAAAAAATCAATTATTATTTATATTTATATAAAAATAATATAAATTAAGAATATGTAGACAAATGATTTGAAAAAAAGATAATTAAAAAAACACTTTAATGTTTCAAATGATTATATTTATATTAATAGTTATGTTATATTTTTAAAAAACCCAATTTCAATGTCTTTAATTGATCCAAATTAATGTATTGGAAAGAAAAATGATAATTTAATGTTTCAAAGGATTATATTTATATAAAAATTATATTATACTTAAAATAAGGTGAAAATTTTCCTCATATGTTTAGAGTTTTTATTTATTTTTTAAATTTATTTTTAATTCTTTTAATTTGTAAATAAAATATTGGAAGAAGAAAACGAGAGTTTAATATTTGAAAGGATTATAGAAACTATAAAAGTTAAAGTTCTAGAAGCAAAAGTTAAAAACTAAAGTTAAAATTAAAGTTTCACATGATTATAAGGTTGTAGTTGTTTCCTTTCTCTCCCAATTATAACGGACAAAAACAACTTGTGTGAGGAAGGGATTCATGTATTGCTCTTCTGAGAGCCTATGGACCTCCTTCTAAATACAACATGCGATTTATGGAAACTAATCTGCAGTTGTTTCCTTAAATTATGGAAACCAACTGCAGTTATTTCCTTAAATTAGGAAATCCACTGAAGTTAATTAATTTATTTTTGGGAGCTTCTAAAGTGATTCGTTACTTCAATTGCAGTTATCTAGTCCGTTACTCCCATTACAGTTATCTACCATGATTTTTGGAACACTTAACGAATAGCCAACAGAAGCTTGATGGAAGCTTGGCTATAAATTCTTCTGTTTGGTCCCCAAGCTCACTAACTTAATCCCCTTCAACCTTACACCATCAAGTTAGAGTGAGGAGAGCTTGGAAGTGCCTTCAGATTTTCTTTAGTGTTGGTGTTGAGGACGTAGTGCTGTGTAGTGGCTACGTTAAGGAGGCTTTGTTGCAGAAAAGTGAACGTGGAGAAGAAATCTCAAGGCTCTAGCTACTGCGTTATAGTTTTATTAAAGTCTGTTTCGTTTCCTTGAAGAATCTGCAATAAACCATTCGTTGGAGCACTTCTTGGAGCGTTGATCTTTGTGCAGATTTCATCTCTGCAAAATTACTTTTTCTACATAGTATAATTCATCAATGGCTGGAGGTATTATTTAATGGGCAATTATTTCATCTCTGCAAAATTACTTTTTCTACATAGTATAATTCATCAATGGATGGATGTATTATTTAATGGGCAATTTTAAGTTTTAAGTTTTAATTTTCGATTCCTTTTAAGTATTTATTCCACATTTTGAATCATTATTTTTATTAACATTTGGTATCAGAGCAAGGTTTTATCTCTGCCTTGGTGATTATAGACATATTTTGAGAATTTTCTGAATTAAATTATTTGGAAATATGTCTAATTTTTTTCTCAATTTTATGATTATAATATTTATTTAGTGCAATTTGAATAATTGTTGTGCAATGTAATTTGCATGAATTAATTATTACTGCTCTAGTTAAAATATGCTATTTTGGATGAGTAAACGAGACCCATCGTTAAAAGTTATGCATGAATATTGTAATTTTATTTATGCAAATTATCATTATTCTCATGTCAAGTCTTTTTTTTTTTTTTAATGTAAATAATGTTTAGTGATCCATATAATTTTAATTGATTAAGAGAATAGCCACATCATCTCTAATTAAATAAAATTATATATATTATGATTGATTAGGATCACATAAAGAGTATTTAGACATTAATTGTAATTAATTATAGTAAATATAATAAATTTTATCCCACAGGAATTTTTGTTATATTTATGTAATTAATTAGGATAAAATATTCATAACTTACCCACATGAATTATGAATTAATAGTTTTATCATAAAGTTCAAAACTTTAGACATTAATTGTAATTAATTATACTAAATATAATAAGTTTTATCCCACAGGAATTTTTGTTATATTTATGTAATTAATTAGGATAAAATATTCATAACTTACCCACAGGAATTATGAATTAATAGTTTTATCATAAATTTCAAAACTAAGATAGAATTTATAACAAATTATAATCATAATATACCCTTAGAACTGTGAATTAAGTGAATAATTTGATAAATTCTATCATAAAGAATAAATGAATTTTCTTGAAATAAAAATTTAGTCCACAGACAATTTTTATGTTATTAGATTCATTTTTAAGTGTGATTTACATTGGTAAAGCATGCAATTTTATTTAGGTTTCAATTTTAACATAAACATGTGATCTTTAATTTTATGCAGTTGTACAACCTGCAAATTTCTTTGAAATTCGTACTGATATCCCTGAACTTAAGGGAGATAACTATAAGGTCTGGAAGGAGAGAGTTCTCCTTCATTTGGGGTGGATGGACATAGACTATGCTATTAGGAAAGATGAACCACTGGCACTCAATAATACGAGCACTACAACAGACATCATGCTTTATGAACGATGGGAATGATCTAATCGCCTAAGCATTATGTTCATTAAGACTAAAATTTCAGCTGGTATTCGTGGTTCCATTGAACAACATGAAAAGGTCTGAGACTTACTGAAAGCCATTGATGATCAATTTGTCACTTCAGACAAGGCACTAGCAAGCACCCTAATCATGAAGTTCTCATCCCTAAGGCTCACCAGTGTGAAAGGTGTACACAAGCACATCATGCAAATGAGGGACACTGTGGCTCAATTGAAGAAACTCGAGGTTGAAATATCATAGTCTTTCCTGGTGCACTACATCCTGAACACCCTTCCGCACCAACACGGACCCTTCAAAATCTCATACAACACACATAAGGATAAATGGTCAATTAATGAACTCATGACCATGTGTGTTCAAGAGGAAGAGAGACTGGTGATGGAAATGGGAGAAAGTGAAATGCTGACAACGCGAGGAAAGGGAAAATCTCAAGCCAATCGGAAAGGGAAAGGTAAAGTACCTCCCCAAGCCAACATCAAGAAGGATTCCAAGTGTTTCTTCTGTAAAAAGAAGGGACACACGAAGAAGGAATGCGCCAAATTTCAGAAATGTTTTGCGGACAAAGGTAATCCAATCTCGTTGGTTTGTTATGAATCTTGTATGGTTAATGTCAATATTAACACTTGGTGGATTGATTCTGGATCAACAATTCACATTTCGAATTCCTTTCAGGGTTTTCAAAACCTAAGGAAGCCAGTGGGAAGTGAGCAAAGAATCTTATCAGGAAACAAGATGGGCTCGCATGTGGAAGCTATAGGAACATGCTATTTAACTTTAAGTAGTGGCTTTGTTTTAGAATTATAAAAGACCTTTTATGTTCCAATTTTTTCTAGAAACTTGATTTCAGTTTCAAGGCTTGTACGTTTTGGATATTCCTTTAACTTCTCGGAAACATCCTTCAATTTATTTTATAAATCTGATTGTGTTGGGAATGGTATTTTGTCTAATGGTATTTACTGCATTTATTTTCAAAAAAATGTCACTTTTGATTCAATGGATGTTCACACTGGCACTAAAAAATGTGTTATTAATGAAAATTCCTCTAAATTATGGCACCGAAGACTAGGTCATATCTCCATAGAAATAATTAAAGATTGATAAATGAAGGGGTACTTAATACTCTGGATTTTACTGATTTTGATACTTGTGTGGACTGCAGAAAGGGAAAGTAGACCAACAAGTCAAAGAAAGGTGCAAATAGAAGTTCAGACATATTAGAGATCATATATACTGATATATGTAGTCCAGACATGGACCCACATGTTCAGAGATACTTCATCTCTTTTATAGATGATTACTCACGATATATGTATCTCTACATGCTTCATAAAAAGAGCGAAGCATTAGATGCCTTTAAGATCTTTAAGGCTGAAGTAGAAAATCAATGCAACAAGAAAATTAAGATCGTGAGATCAGATAGAGGTGGAGAATATTATGGTAGATACACAGAAGATGGACAAGCACCTGAGTCATTCGCAAAATTTCTTCAAGAGTATGGGATTGTTTCCCAATACACCATCCCTGGTTCACCCGACCAGAATGGTGTAGCAGAAAGAAGAAACCAAACATTATTGAACATAGTGCGGAGTATGCTTAGTAGCTCCAATATTCCTAAATCCTTGTGGACTGAAGCACTTCAGACATCAGTGTATATATTAAACCTAGTTCCAACCAAGGTTGTTCCTAAAACGCCATTGGAATTATGGAAAGGTTAGAAACCGAGTTTGTGACATATGCGCGTTTGGGGATGCCCGTCTGAAGTGAGAATATATAATCCACAAGAGAAGAAGCTGGACCCAAGGACCATTAGTGGGTATTTCATTGGATATGCTAAAAGGTATAAAGGTTACAGATTTTACTGTCCATCTCACAGCACTAGGATTGTGGAATCAAGAAATGCAAAGTTTCTTGAAAATGACTTGATCAGTGAGAGTGATCAAACCAGGAACATAGTTTCTGAGAAGGATCATTCAGAATCTCAACCTTCCACCTCAAGTGATAGATTGGTTATTGTTCACAGCACCCCTCGAGTACAAATTGGTGTTGAATAACCAATTTTTGAAGTTCCACAAGCTGCTGATGACATTCCAGTAGATCAGATAGTTCAAGAATTGCCAAGAATTTTTGAACAACAAGTTGAACCACATACTTCTCAGGAAGATGGTGGTACAACATTAAGAAGATCTACTAGACCAAAGATATCAGCAATACCTAATGATTATATTGTGTATCTGTAAGAATATGACTACAACATTGGAGCCGAAAATGATCCCGAGTCTTTTTCACAAGCCATGAGTTGCAAAGAATCAGAATTATGGTACGATGCCATGAAGGAAGAGATGAATTCTATGAAGAGTAACGAAGTATGGGATCTTGTTGAGTTACCTAATGGTGCAAAAGCCATTGGATGTAAATGGGTATTTAAGACAAAGAAAGACTCATTGGGAAACATTGAGAGATACAAGGCAAGACTCGTTGTAAAGGGATTCACTCAGAAAGAAGGAATCGATTACATGGAGACTTTCTCTCATGTATCTAAGAAATATTCCTTGCGCATTATTATGGCATTAGTAGCTCATTTTGACTTGGAGTTGCACCAAATGGATGTGAAAACGACATTTCTCAATGGAGATCTAGAGGAGGAGGTTTACATGAAACAACCTAAAGGATTCTCCTCTAGTGATGGTGAGAAATTGGTTTGCAAGCTTAAGAAATCATTATACGGATTAAAACAAGCATCCCGCCAATGGTATTTGAAATTTCATAATGTAATTTCTTCTTTCAGTATTGTAGAAAACATTATGGATGAATGTATATACCTGAAAGTCAGTGGGAGTAAAATATTTTTTCTTGTTTTATATGTGGATGACATTTTGCTAGCAACCAATGATAAGGGTTTGCTGCATGAGGTGAAACAATTCCTCTCTAAAAATTTCGATATGAAGGATATGGGTGAGGCATCTTATGTCATCGGCAATAATATCCATAGAGACAGATTTTGAGGCATCTTAGGTCTGTCTCAGGAAACCTATATTAATAAAATTTTAGAGATATTTCGAATGAAGGATTGTTCACCAAGTGTCGCTCCCATTGTGAAAGGTGATAGGTTCAATTTGAACCAATCCCCGAAGAACGACTTTGAAAGGGAACAAATGAAGAACATTCCATATGCTTCTGTTGTCGGAAGCTTAATGTATGCTCAAGTCTGCACAAGACCTGACATTGCATTTGTTGTGGGAATGTTGGGACGATATCAAAGTAATCCAGGTTTAGACCACTGGAGAGCTGCAAAGAAATTAATGAGGTACCTTCAAGGAACCAAAAACTACATGCTTATGTATAGATGGACGGACAATTTGGAAGTAATTGGCTACTCAGATTCTGACTTTGCTGGATGTGTTGATTCACGCAAATCAACATTAGGATACATTTTTATGATAGTTGGTAGAGCTGTATCATGGAGGAGTGCCAAGCAGACCTTGATTGCCACTTCCAATATGGAAGTCGAGTTCATCTCCTGTTTTGAGGCTACTTTACAAGGTGTATGGCTTAAGAGTTTCATTTCTGGGCTTAGAATTATGGATTCTATTTCTAAGCCATTGAGAATGTATTGCGACAATTCAGCTGTTGTTTTTATGGCTAAGAACAACACAAGTGGGAGTCTAAATAAACACATCGACATTAAGTATTTAGCCATAAGGGAATGTGTTAAAGAAAAGAAAGTGGTCATTGAGCACGTTAGCACTTAGTTGATGATCTTTGATCCTTTGACTAAGCCCATGCCACTGTTTAAATTCAAGGATCATGTAATGAATATGGGACTTGGTTCCATTATGTAGTTTCTCATTGTATGAACAATGTTATTTTAATGAAATTCTTAATTATTGTGATGTTTTTCTCATATTTATGTGCACCTTAATTTGATTTGAGAGAATTCGTCTATGTAGGACCAAGAATGAACATAGGGTTTATTCATTAAGAAATTGTTGCCACATAAATTTTAATAGAAATAAATACATAGTAATACATGGAAGATAATACTCGTCATTAGAGGACTTATCGCCATGATTCATGTATCTATTCCTTAATATATATTTTCAATGGGTTTTAAGATGAGACATTAAGATTGGAAGTATGGACCAAGTGGGAGAATGTTAAGCTCCCTCTCCCAATGTGCGATTTCTAGAAACTGATCTGCAATTGTTTCCTTAAATTATGGAAACCAACTGCAGTTATTTCCTTAAATTATGGAAACCAACTGCAGTTATTTCCTTAAATTAGGAAATCAACTGAAGTTAATTAATTTCTTTTTGGGAGCTTCTGAAGTGATCTGTTACTCCCATTGCATTTATCTAGTTTGTTACTCCCATTACAATTATCTACCATGATTTGTGGAACACTTAACGAATAGCCAAAAAAAGCTTGATGGAAGCTTGGCTATAAATTCTTTTGTTTGGTCCCCAAGCTCACTAACTTAATCCCCTTCAGCCTTACACCATCAAGTCAGAGTGAGGAGAGCTTGGAAGTGCCTTCAGATTTTCTTTAGCGTTGGTGTTGAGGACGTAATGCTGTGTAGTGGCTACGTTAAGGAGGCTTCATTGCAAAAAAGTAAACGTGGAGAAGAACTCTCGAGGCTCTGGCTGCTGCGTTATACTTTTATTAAAGTCTGTTTCGTTTCCTTGAAGAATCTGCAATAAACCATTCGTTGGAGCACTTCTTGGAGCATTGATCTTTGTGCAGATTTAATCTCTGCAAAATCACTTTTTCTACATAGTATAATTCATCAATGCATGGAGGTATTATGTAATGGGCAATTTTAAGTTTTAAGTTTTAATTTTCGATTCCTTTTAAGTATTTATTCCGCATTTTGAACCGTTATTTTTGCTAACACTTAATTGATCCAAATTAATGTATTGGAAAGAAAAATGATAATTTAATGTTTCAAAGGATTATATTTATATAAAAAATATATTATACTTAAAATACAAGGAAATTTTTCCTCATATGTTTAGAGTTGTTATTTATTTTTTAAATTTAATTTTAATTCTTTTAATTTGTAAATAAAATATTGGAAGAAGAAAAAGATAGTTTAATGTTTGAAAGGATTATAGAAACGATAAAAATCTAAGTTAGAGAAGACAAAAGTTAAAAGACTAAGGTTAAAGTTAAATTTTCACACGATTATAAGGTTGTAGTTTTTCCCTTTCTCTCCCAATTATAACTTGGCAAAAACAACTTGCATGAAGAAGAAGGGATTATAGTATTGGAAAAATAAAAAAAGAGTTTAATGTTTGAAAGGATTATATAAACTATCAAAGTTAAATTTCTAGAAGCAAAAGTCAAAAACTAAAGTTAAAATTAAAGTTTCACACCATTATAAGGTTGTAGTTGTTTCCTTTCTCTCCCAATTATAACGGACAAAAACAACTTGTGTTTGGAAGGGATTCATGTCTTGCTCTTCTCAGAGCCTATGGACCTCCTTCTAAATACAATGGAAAGAGTGAAATCCGAAAGTGTTGAAGCAACTACAATTGTTGGGAGAAATGTAAATTTTCAAGTTTCAATAAAAAGTAAAAAATTAGAGATTAACAACAAAGAGATAACTATACCCTCTATTGTTTTTTTGGTTTTTTTTAATATTACTTTATAAATCTTACCTATAAGTAATATCTAGTAATTGGGGTGTATTAAAGGGACAAAAATTATCCTATCATGTTATAGGAGAGAAATTTAAAATTTCATGTTTTAATAAAAAGTAAAAAAATGGAGATTAACGACAAAGAGATAACTACACTCTGTATTGTTTTTTTTGTTTTTTTTTAATATTCTTTTGTAAACCTTCCCTATAAGTAATATCTAATAATTGAGGTGTGTTAAAGGGACAAAAATTATCCTATCATGTTGTAGGAGAATAGGGACCGGATGTGCCCTCATCCTATGTTAAAGAGATGTATGTAAATGTTATTATATTTAATTATTTATTCAAGGGTCGAAAGAGTAATAATTAATAGATTTCTATAGATATTTTTATTATTGAGATTAGAATTATTTTTTATGATCTGTATAGTAAAATGAGTGTTGGTCAATTCTCAAAACACTAAAGAATTAAAAGAATTTCTCACATGTGCACATTACCAATTATGTTAACATTTTAATTCAACATAACTATCATGATATATTTCATACTTAACATAAAATATTTTATAATTTACATTTTCTTCAATCTCTTACTAAATAATTTTTACCTTACATAAAAAGCTAACATAATCATATAAATGATCAATTGGGCTATGTTGAGTGGTTCAAATGAAGAAATGGAGTCCTCTCCATTCCGATTCAATTCCAATGAATGACATGAGAGATGTTAAAAAAAAGAACTTTATCATATAATTATGTTACACATAGAATCAATACATATTATTCAAAAAATACATTGATAATAAAAATATATTTGAATATGAAATAGAAAAAACTAAAAAAAAAACATATATAAGAATTAATTCACAAATACATATCACCTGAAATGGTATCACCCAAAATAGAGATCTATTCTCAATATGGTTATTGTGAACACAGTAATGGTACTCCATGAACTCCCCATATTAAAATGTATTGATAGATATCCATTCTCAATATGGTTATTGTGAACAAAGTAATGGTACTCCATGTATATCCCCAAGTTGTCTAAAAATTGATTGAATACTAAAAAATGTGTTATTACTCTCTTAAAAAAAAAAATTGAAATTTAGAAATTGGGTAAACTTATCTTGTTGTAACCATACATGCGAGAACTTACCTTATCTTGTTGTAACCATACATGCAAGAACTTACCTTGTTGTAACCATCAAGAAACGGTTAAGCCACTAAGAAATTGTTCGAGTATAAGTAACTCTAACTATTAGTTTTAGTTTTTTATTAACTATTAATCTATTTGACGGCCTAAAAACCTTCATATGTCTAACATTCCATTTGATGATGCAATTACACAATGGAAACTTAGAGAATTGTTCTCAAAAGAGATAATCATAAAAATATTCATATGTCTAACATTTCATTTGATGATGCAGTGATACAATGGCAACTAAAAGAATTGTTCTCAAACGGGATAATCCTAAAAATATTTGTATGTCTAACATTTCATTTGATGATGCAGTGACACAATGGAAGCTGAGAGAATCCTTCTCAAAAGAAATAATATAACCGTGTAAAGGAAAAAAATTCTTATAAAAATTGTTCACTTATTTGAATGAGAATAAAAATTTTAATATAATTTTCTAATTACCAATACAGATGGGTAAAAACTTTAATTAATAATTGTATATTTGAAAAGATAACTATAATTCTCTTCATACATGTGTTGAGCTTATTAACATTGTACACAACAAAAAACAACACTTCGGTAACACTTCAAATGTGTCAAGTTCATAATATTGCTGGGATTGATTGGCGTTCTCATTGTTTGCATAGACGTACCTGTAGTTGCAATATCTGTAGTTACTTCAAATGTGTAAGTTCATAATATTGCTCGGATTGATTGGCGTTCTCATTGTTTGCATAGACCTATCTGTAGTTGCGATATCTGTAGTTGCAGTTGTTTCCTGTTGTAGTTGTCATATCCCTGGTCAAGAAGGGTGGATCTGAACCATAAATCTATCACTTAATATTTGAGCATTAATAATTACCACTAAATAAATCATATCAAAATTAATATTTTGGACATTAATAGTTACTATTGCATTCATAAACCTCCTTCTGGCATTTTCCCTTTTTCTCATTTTCGTTCAAAGACAGATATACCCAAATTGTTGAAAAATGGATTGAACACCGAAAGATTGTTGGTTTCATTGAGGAGTCCATCTCCGAAAATGATATTTCGTATTCAAGACCACCATCAAGAAACAATTATCAAGAAAAAGCTATTAAGAAACAATTAATTAATTATTAATTATTAATCTAACGCCTTAAAAATCTTCAATCATCTAACATTTCATTCAATGGTGCAAACTAGTACAATGGGAGAGTTATTTTCAAAGAGTAACACCTTAAGAGCTAATTACAATTTCTAGGTAACATTAAAATTCCTTAAGAATAAGGAAGACCAAAATAAATTTGAGAGGAATTTGGAAATGATAAGGGAAATAAGGTTCATTAAGTTTTTAGGTTGTATTTTACAATTTCAACATAGGTGACGTTGTTAGTTTTATAATATGGGAAGTGGCTAAATAATTTTAACTTTGAGAATGTTGTCACTATCTAATTTGGGTATGTTGTATCACTTTTTAATAAATGGATAAAATTAATATTTTGTAATATATTTGGATATATTTTACATAACAGTTAATAAAATATTTATGTTATTTTTTAATGATATCTTGATTGTGTAATATATGATTTTGAATGACATTTTATTAATAATTGTATATGTATTTTTGAATTGTTTATGATTTAATGATATTAAGGATGATTTAATTATTTTTTAAAGGAATGGTATGAAGAATATTTGTCATGTATTAAGGGCCACAAGGTTATTTTAGGAATGATGAATCATCCAGAAGGTCCAAAACTTCGGCATAAGTCCTCCAAATAGAATATTTGGTATGAAAGTGTAAAACATTTTTTATCACTATATATTCTAATTAAAATTATTATAAATTATAAAAATTAATTAATATTTGAAATATGATATAATTTTTTATATTAATAAAATGAATTATAATGAAAAACATTTAAAAAGATAATTAAATAATGGTAAGGAAATATATTTACTAATTCAAAATTTCAATGTATATATCAAATAATATGAAGATATATTTATTTTTTAATATTTAAATTCATTTTTATAATAACGAGTTTTATTTTATTTTTATTTTATATTTATATTGAGCTAAAAAAAATTACCTCGTTCCAGTATGAGAATTATTAGTAATTTAGTGTAGTCTTAACTTAATTTCATTCTCATACATTGTTAATATTACTTAATTTCATTCTCATACATTGTTAATATTACAAACCAGAATGAAAAAGACTTGGAAAAATTATTTCAATTTCACACTTTATTTCACCTTCACAATTTGAGTTATCAATAAAATATTTCCATATCTATGTTAAAAAATATAATTTTATATAATCGCCAATCGGGGTGCCACACGAGAGATGGGAGGCTTGAGGTGGAACGCGGCAGCATGTACCACACGGACACTCGAGGATAGTTGACGATAGGCGGTTGGAGGGGCAGTACTACCACTCGCACAATATAATGATGGACGATGTATATGGTGGAGGCTAACTAACCATGTGAGAGTTGTATGGGAAATAGTGATGGCGCATAAAGGGGTTTATGAAGGCAAGTGAGGGGAAAGGCGGTATTGTTTTCTGGCAGAATTCGGAGGAAGGAGGAGGAGACATTGTGCGGGAGAAGGTTGGAGCACTGCGATCAGACCCTGTCACTTGGTATGCTATTTTTCTCCTCACTATGTATGTCGCAATCAGCCTAACAATACTTTTGGTCTGTTACAATACATGTATCTTCGAAGAGATGTTTCCTCTATTGTCTACGTTCTATAATTGGAATTACATTGTTAATTTTCTGGTTTTGGATGAAGGTTGTATACACTTTGTGGGTTTGCATGGCCTGTTGGTGAGTCAGCTAGTCGACTCTAGAAGCTACAGGCTCTGTTAAAATTTTAATTTCTTAGTTCTCTGCATGGATTTAACATAGGTGGATTTTGGTCCTTTTGCTTTAGAGCCCCTTGGTATCATGTATTTTTTTCGAGCCCAAAAGTATCTTGCATTTTTTTTTTGAGTTTCTCTGCCCCATGCATTCAAATTTTGACTCTCCCTGGCCCATGCATTTGGCTCTTGAGTCCCCCTATACCATGAATTCTGCCATCGACCCCCTTTGCACCATGCATTCTACCCCGCACCTTGTATGCAATTCTAGGGCATTCTCGTCCCAGACTTATGAATTACAGTGCATGGCTTTGAATGACTACCCTGCCAATTGGCATTCTGGACATGTTCTCTCTCAATCATTTTATCAAGTGGGCGGTTTCCTGCCGGGGATGTGGGTTGATTATCGTGTCTTACTAAGGTTTAGGCCAGTACTTAGAAGTTTTAATTATGTTTACAGAGGTTGTAGTTTTGTTTCAACGGGCCTCTGGTTTACAATGTTAAAGTTCTGTCCCTACCTTGTCAAAGTTCTGGTTTGAGAGGGGTTTTACTGTTGGTAGGTCTATAACCTTTGGGTGCTGAGGAATTTCAATATTTATATTGGAAGTCTATGGCCCTGGAAGGTTAACATGTTGGAGTTGAAGAGTATGTGTCTCGCTGTGAATTTCCACTCCTGTAATTTGTAATCTTACCACCCTTCTTTATAGTCTGGTGCTGAGAAGGAGGAATGTTGATGTCTCTTGCTCTCCTAATCGCCAAGATATCATGCCCGACAGTGAGGGTCCTATTTAATGGTACTTCTATAAAACATTTATTCACTCTATGTTGCAATATACAGGTCTCTATAAATTCTATAGAGGTGTTACTCAATCACTAGGCACAGACTTGCTACAACACTGTCAATTTATTCAACGATCGGTACTACTGCATGCAAGTATGGTTAAAGGACAGATAGCCAAGACAAAGGCTAAAGACAAAGGGAAACAGAAACAAACTAAGCCCACAGTGGGTCCTATCAAGAGAGGAAGAAAGTCAGGCAAAGAGGTAATGGAAAACCTCTTTGATGACTATCCTACAAGCATTCCACCACAAGTCTAAAACCTTATCTCTGGATGGGAGATAGACTGCAATACCAAGGAGGAAGGAGAAATGCAGGAGGAGGAAATATAATTCTTAAAAGACCCCGGTAACACAAGAAGCAGACTGTCACTTTTCCACCAATCTATCCATACCTACTGGACGCTTAAATGTGTTCTGGCCAAGGCAATCATGAGCATCTAGGAAATTGGAGGAGACCCAAAAGCCACCTCCATTTTACAAGATATAAGGAGGGAGATCCAAGAAATTCATGTGGCTCAGCATCATGGTAACGTTAGTCTAGGCCGCAGAGGCCGTCAACTGCAAACCATGCACGAGGTGGACATGCCCGGTTCTAGTGTAAAGGACCTTGCACCAATTGAGTCAACGTATGATTGAGTATTTTCTCTGGTATTTGCCCATGCATACTGCACATAGCTGATTTGCCCATGCATACTCCACATAGCTGATAGTAGAAGGTTTAAAATTTTTCAGTACTGGTTTTAAGGTGGCCAACAGACCTGGTTTCCTTCGGGCAGGTTGAGGCCATCGAGTTTTGATTAGATGTAACCTATTGTCTTTTTTAGTAATAGAAAATAGAAAAGATTTGCTAAAATTACAATATATATATATAATTTTATATAAAATAATTAAAAATGTAAGAAAAATTATATTAATTAACCGTTAATGCTGAAATTAGTAGAATATTTCAATACTAGAAAGGAAAATCAAACTTACAAGTAAAATAATCTAGTTGTATAATTCATTCAATTTTTAATACAAAATATTAGTAGTAATAAATTATTCAAAAATACAATTTAAAAAATGTAAAATTACACATGGTGTATGTATAGGTAAATACAGAAAATTAGGATAAATCCAAGTAAATCACAGATTTATCAGCACTTAAACGGATTTAAGATTAAAGTGTATCAAGTTTTTTTCTAAAAAGATATTTACTTAAAACGATGATTTGATCCCTCTTAGTTTTTGGTAGATTTATAATTAAGATATTTTTATATAAATAAAGATTTTCCATGTTCACTGTATAATAACAATAAATCTCTCCCCGGAACGCCAATAAAGAAAATACTTATACAGAAACATCAAATACAATATCTATGATCACATAAAATATACATTACTTCCTCTGAAATCCCTTCCCATAAAAAACACACAAATTTATATCATCATGGGGACCGTTGTTACAAATTATACTCCCTCTAATAGCATACTACAATGATCTAAAATGAGAGAAAGCATACATTACTTTCTATACAGCCCTTTCTCATAACAAACACATAGATTTTAATCATCTTATGGACTATCATTACTTTCTACGCATCGCTTTCTCATAACAAACACACAAATTTTAATTGTCTTTTGGCTCGTCGTGACTTTCTATGTATCCCTTTATCATAACAAACACAGATTTTAATCGTGTTCTGGAATGTCAATACAATTTATACTAGATCCCAGAGCATACTACTCACAAGCTAATAAATCAAATCTCCGAAATGAGTCTGACGTGGTTTGGGACTTACTTTTTGGGTTGGAAGATATACTTTGAATTACTTGTTATTAAATGAAAATGACATATCGCAGGCTTTCATGAACCATCAGATAATTTTTGTCAGCACTGGAAGTGGCAGGATCTGATGTTGCAAACCAAATTGATCTCAAATTATCACAATCATCCTGAGCTTCCTCAGTGGCATCATCAGATGATGAAGGTGGGGGAGATCACGATGGAGGCCTGAAAAACAGGTGAAAAGACCCCACATACATGGAATCACGCAAACACAGTCATGGTTGTTAACATTTAATTGAAGCTGTTGGTGATGATGAATTCCAAGTGGAGATAAATTACATTCATCTACAATACAATAGAAATCGCTCTGTCGGCTGAGCATAAAAAATCGTAGGCATTTCTTGATACCTATGATCAACAAACAACACATTTTGGGTGTTGAGCAGTCCTTCCTTCAAACACAACCTTATATGATTAGGCCAAATAGATCATGTCCTCGCTCTCAATCGAAGTATTTACATTTGATGCAATGAACACTGAAATATTGTTGGTTTCCTTGATGTTCCATCTCCCAAAATGATATTTCGCAATCAACATTGAAAGTCACTGCAATAGAAACACTCTTATGGAGAAACCATCAAGAAACCGTTAAACTATCAAGAAACAGTTAAGCAAGAAGCAACTCTAACTATTAGTTTTTTCTTAACTATTAATTATTAATCTGATGACCTAAAAATCGTCAATTGTCTAACATTTAATGCAATGGTGCAGACCAATACAGAGTGGCAGATGGGGGAGTTTTTTTCAAAGAGGAATGCCTTATGGATTAATTAACTGTTATATTTTCTAAAATATATTTATTTTAAAATTTAACAATATTTAGCATTATTTTTAGGAGATGTGGGATGTAGAAGAGTTCGATCCATAATATCTAAGTACTAAAATATAATACAAGTGTTGTAGGTTTTAACCCTTTACATAAAATTAACTGAAAAAGAAAATAAACAATGGCTATAAAAGAAAACAAATATATGTTTTAAACCTTTCCATAAATTAACTGAAAACGAAAATAAATAATGGAGATAAAAGAAAACAAATATACACAGAGGTTTTCCTTGGATCCCAAAATTGGGACTACGGTATTGATTTTCCATTGTATTCCTTCAATGTAACAATACATATATATACATGTGGAACCATTCATAAACCCCTATCCACTAACCCTGGATTAAAACATAACCATAGTTCCCTTGACTGGATCTACAAAATACCATAGCCAAAAAACTATCATGTCAAAAACCATGTGCAAAACTCATGCACACAACCATAGGTAGTTCTACTCACAATATTTGGGTCCACCCCCATGGTTGGGTCCGCCTAAGAACGAGACTGGTTCGCATTGTGTGGAACTATTTAAAATTATAAATACAAAGAGTTTTTCAAATATAAACAAGTGTAATATGCAATGTTTGTGCTTAACACCTCCATCTTATCCAAAAAATAATTGATGTTCATATTATTTGCACGTTTCCATTTTGTAAGTGGAATTTTAATAGTTTCGATCTTCTTCAACTTTTGAATTTAGGTTTCTTGTCAATACATTATATTATTTTGAAATATGTTGTTAGTAAAGGAATAGTTAAGTTTTAGGCATTTTATATTTTTATGAAAAAACAATAGATTTATAAGTATTGGGAAACTTTAAGTTATTAATAGATTAGATAGGCAAAAAATATAAATTTGACACTATAATATCCGTTCCAATTAGAAATCAATTTATGAAGGTAAATAGCAATTTTGATTATATATATATATATATATATATATATATATATATATATATATATATATATATATGTTATATTAATGTAGGAAGAGACTCAGATGTGGCGAGAGTTTAAATGAAGAACTTAGCTTGTATTTTCAAAAATATCTCTATATTGACATTTTTGTAGTTGTTGCAATAGTATTGGAGTTCTAGTAATAAGTCTTAAAAGAGATTTTGTTAAATATTTCCCATTATAACTTAGTAATATTTTATTTAAGTAATAACATAATAATTTTAGATGTTTTTCTTATATTAAGTAGATTATATGTGTTAATATTATATATAAATTTAAACCTATATATAAAGTAATTTCACATTCAAAATATCATATCTATATATATATATATATATATATATAACCACCAAAAATTAGTATCATAAAATAAAAATGTGACTGTTAAATTTTTTTTTTAAATTGAAATTTTTTTGTAAATTATTTTCAAAAGTTATACATTAATAAAAGTTAAAATGAAATATTCATAAATATTGAGATTTGAGGTGTAATATTATGACACTTGGTGGCACACACACACACACACACACACACACACATATATATATATATATAATTTTTTTTTTTTTTAAATATTGAAATTGATCAAAGGAGGGATTTGGTGGAGATGGAGAGGGAAGGTGGGATGGACACTGAGATGGAGGAGGATGTGGCCCGGTTTCTAGTCCAATCTCCTAGTCATCTGATTTTTCCTCCCCCTTTTGATACATTGGTCTTTGTTGTAGCTAAAACAACCACCCTCCAAAATTTTGCCCATGTTTCGATTTCAAAGCCTTCCCTTCTGTCCACAAGAGCTTATATTTGACTATTGTCAAGTATTCATGTTGTGATCAAGAATTATCCTTTCATGTTGTGCTTATTTTGTCTTATTTTCATACTCATATGAGCTTCTAAGTCAAAAACTAACCTTCTGACTTGACCTTGTAGCAGTTCTGGTCTTGCCTCCAGAAGTTGTGAAATCCATAAGGGCAAGCCAACCTTGATGATGGAAATTATGCAATCCAGAATGACATCTTAGCCTTGATCTTAAAAATTTCATAGTCATGGATGGAAACTCAACACTAAGCTGAAAAACTATGCAATCAATCCGTTTTTCTCAGAAAAGGTGCAATGCACTGAGCCTGAAAGTTGCCCAGTTCTCCAAAATTACACAATAATCCTTGGAAGTGTGCATGGCCAGTTTCCCAAAAAATAAAAAAAACATCCCTAGAAAATAGGAAGTCATTGTTAGTTTCCTGAAGGTGGCACAGTTTCTATTTTTAGAAATTTCTGCCAAGTGTCACTTTTTCCTTGATTTTAGGCATGCTTATCATAAATCCTCATCTACCCAAATATATTTAATAGAAGCCTCTAGAGCTCATTTTTACATTTGATCTTAGAGCTATAACATTCCCAAGGAGATTAAGGAGCCTTCGGTGGAGTTTGCATCGCTTTTCTGGGTGAGTTTTGGTTTTGTCATATTTTTTTTCGCTTTTTCAGTTTCTTTTTTTTTTCATTTTGTTTCCGTGAGTATTGTTTTGTTTGTTTCTCTTCATGGTTTCTAGTGTTTTATATTATATTAGCTTTTTGAAGTGTTGGTTTAGTTTTTCGTTCGCCTTTTATAAGTGTCACATCAATTTTCTTGTTTTTGCACACCAATGATCATCGTTTCGGTGACTCTCCTCGCATATTTGTTTTTTCCTTCCATTTTTTCTTTTTTTGCACTTGATTCACATCGATCTATCTGTACCTATCCATATCTAAACTTTAAATTGCATTATCAATTTGATCTGTTTGTTTCCCACACCCTCACCGAGCATATTTTCACTTCACTTGGCCATGCACTGCCTTGCCCAGCTCAACATTGTGCAAGTCCAAGGCTCAATTCAAGAGCTTGGCCTATGAGACTGTGAAATGCATAGTACAGGCTGGAAAACACTATGCATTGTGTAGTTCGAGGGCTCAGTCATGCCACCTTGGCCACAGATATTGCGCAATGTGCAGTTTATCCGTGACACTGCTGAGGTTGAACTGCGTATTGTGTGGTCTCAAGCCTCAAGATGCATCACTAGATGTTGATATTTTGAAATTCACAATTCCCTCAGCCGGCCTCCATCCCTTGATCATGATAATTGTACAATATTTCTCATCAATCTGTGTGTTGCATCCTGATCTTGCTTTGAATGTTGATTTGCAAAAGCTAATGTATTCTTGCCATGAGTGCCTTTTTCTCCCACATGTATTACAACTGTTCAGGATTTCTCTCTAGTGGTCACTTGTATCATGGCACCTAAGAGAGTTTCTTTAAAGGATACCACAAAAATCAGTATCGGGGAAGTAGTTGAGATTACAATAGTAAAATTTCCACTTTATTCAGATACTCAACTATTTGTGGAAAAGGAATCAAATCTTACATGGCAGAAAGTAAAAGAATATATTTTAGCAAAGAGCTTCAAAGAAGATATAGAGGACCGATAATTATATGCCATTGTTTAGAACTCGAGATTACATAGGGTGCCATGCATATATCTAACCTTCCCATGTGCAGCTGTTATCAGCTAGATTATTTCAAATATTGATGTGAAGACTATGAATTTGAGCAATGATAACGAACATAAGCTTACTACTTTTATGGAAAAATATTACCATGTCTTATGTACCATTTTCCTGAGTTGCAAGCACTCATGGATTCATACTTCTATGCCACCAAAAACTATGTGAGCATAAAGGACATTGTTAAAGGTTGGGTGAAAGAGCCATCAAAGTTTCGATAGATACCCACTAACACATATAAGACAAATTATCTTAGGTGGGCCTATCAACTCTTGGTTATCCTAGCTTGCAGAATCTAAGGTCAGCAGAGCATAGAGACCTTTCCTAAAGGGTGTGAAATCTTATTGAAATAGGTTGTGAATGAGGGTAAGTTTTTCAACTAGTCAGATTTTTTTGCTTGACAGATAAGAGTCCATGTAGAGAACGCTCGAAATCCTCCCAATAGAGGGAAAGAAAGATTCTACATGTCTGCATATTTATTGGATGAAATATATGCACAATTCATTCCTGGGAATGAATGGACTTAGACACCATGGGACCTGGCAATGTACATCTATTAAATATCGTTCATGGATTGCATCCATCGAGGATTAATGGAGAAGCTAACTCACCACTTCCTCATTCTATTGTAAAAGATGATCTTTGAGTAAGAATGACTTTCATGTCATGTGGGGAGATGGAAGCGATATCAGAGATAGTAGATTGTTTTTCCTCATTGGATGGCACCTTCCATAGAGTGTTGAGTGGAGAGAATTTTTCGCATCTTTTGTGAAGGTATGCCACCGATAAGATTTTCATGTAAGAAGTTTCATATCATCTTTCCACAGGGTTGTCAGGAACTTTCCACAGGAAGAAGAAATCACCATGGCCAGCACTTCCTATGCAAATTGGATTGTATGAGATCAAGAACCTAAAAGTCATGAATATGGAAAGGAAAGGTGATATAGAAGTTTTCATTCGGTACTCGGGAATTTAATTTTTACAATCCTCATGGTATTTGAAAATACCACTATGTGAAAATCCACTTCTAGTGGCTAAGTGGGACATTTCATTGGTCGGAGGAGGATCCATGGAAGTATTGTTAAAATGCCTCCAAATCTCGCAATCCGGTCAATTTTGTAGGAGATTCACAAGTGAATCTGCAGAAGGAAGATAATATGGAAGAAATTCCAGTAGAAGGGAGAAACCCTATGCATGATAAGGAAAATAGAAAGGTTTCTATTTGCAAAATAAAATGTTGGAAAAAGAGTTTGCCAGTCCAAGTGCACTCAAAGAAGAAAAACAATGCTAGGACAAATAGTTTGGGGTAGGTAGAAGTGTTGTTCAAATGGATTTATTGCTGCAGGACAGTGGAAATTTGTCAAATAAATAATTCTGCCCAATGGAATGGCACTGGTTTGCTAAATACAGAGATTACTGAGGTTCTAGACACCTAAAGGGCAAGATGTCCTCCCCAAGTGGAGCCACTGTTAGCCACCTATAAATTCTGATATACCTAGTGGTGGCTAAATTTGTGTTCAAGCCTTCAAGAGATATATTTCCTTTGAAAATCCATCATCTTTGAAGTCTTATGATGATTATTTGTCCTTTGAATTAATCTTCATTGCTGTTTGCCTCAAAAAGGTCTCCAAAATCTGTTGTTTACTAATGAAAACTACTTCCAAGACTCCTCTCTTTCATTTTCACCTCTCCATTTCATTTTCATTATTTACTCCATATCATTCATTCTTCCCCCTATAACTCTTCCTTTTCCTCCATTTTAACCTCCAAAAGCATCAAAAACCATTTTAAACCTTATGTCTCCTTTTTATTTGGTTAAAATCCCTCCATTTTCATCTATCGGAACTCCGTTTTGGCCTTGAAAATCCTTATTTTTGGCCTAAAAATAGTATTTCACTCTTTAAAGGTATTAAGCCCCCGAGGGCTTAAGTCACCCGCTAGCACCAGTTCTTTCCCGCCATGGGACCACACCCGAGCGCTTATCCCTAAGCCCTCTTCTCCTCATATTTCTCCGCAAATGCACCTTTTTATTTATAAATCTTTCACCCAACGTTTTACCCCTGATGCAACCTTCGCCGTTGATCCCGTAGATCTAACGGTGATCAACTGCCCTCCTCCCATCCTGCCATCCATCTGCCTATTTCCGTATATCCCCCTGCTTTATCCCCACCGTCCATTCTATAGATCCAACAGCCAGGATCTATCCCGACCATCCAAACACTCTCGACCACACACCCGCTACATGAAAAAGGGCCAACGTCACCAAGGGTCCCACCACACCTTCCGCCCGCACATCTCACCTGCTATCGTGTTTATTCCGCACCGTCGAATCTACCGCCCATCATCCGACGGATGACACTCCATATCGCAAATTTTTTATGTCCGAGGATTAGCGTTTAAAAATTTTGCGAAATAGGCGGTTTTAAGAATCCACGTGTTGCCCGGTGTATGGAATCACATTCCATTCGCCCAAAACCGCCTCCCCCCATTTTTCTACGTGAAAACCATTAATGGTTTTCCCAAAACCGACAATCCATTTCTTCGCGCCATATTCAAATTTAAACCTGGTACAGCCTCCGCCATGGTTTCTCCGTCTCTCTGCTGCATACATCTACCTTCTCACTGCTCCTCCGCCACCCCAGAGCTTATGCAAGAAGTCATAGCCCAAACAATGCAGGATTTCATAACAGTTTGTTGCTTTTCAGGTTCTATGTCAGGGTTATGAGCGCCTGAATATCCCATAGCCCAATAAAGATGACACAGGGTCGAAGATGACGATCCAAGACCATGATCGATACAAGAAGGAAATAAACAAGGGTAATTTCCAAGGTCTTAAGTCAATAGGTCATGATTATTGACTATTAACCAAACCCTCCGGTGCATAAAAGTACCTATCAAGAAACAAAGGTTAAACACAGATCAGTGAAGTAATCAAAGATACAGGTTTGAGCATATAGTTTGAAGATTAAAGGACTCGAGCCTACAGATCAGACATGAAGGAAAAAACACAGTTCATAAAGGCAAAACAAATCAGACAGGGTGAACCAGTCAGACCTCATGTACATTAGGACAGAGGAGATTAATTCATCAAAATTTTTGAGGCCACCTACAGCTTGCATTTCACCTATAAAGACACTTTGACAGTTATCACACTGACAGCACATCTTTAATTATCAGAAAAATTATTGTAAGGTATGGGAAACCTATAGCCCATCCTTTCATATATCTTGTCCTAGAAGGAATGATAGAAACTACTGCAGCCATCCAGAAGACACTCTTTGGATTTATTTCCAACCTGCTTATATGTCCTGAAGTCAACAAGAACAACATAAATGATCCAACATTAATGTAATATTTATTAAGTAGAGTGAAACATCGAATACACTCTTCCTCTGCCTTAAAATATCATTAAAACTTTCTTCACCTACTTTTCCAATTTTCTCTATAAAGACTCTTTGAAGTCTTATTGTTAAAGGTTGGCATTTGGTGTTTTCTAAAGTAATACATATTGCTGCTTTGAAGAAGCATTGGTGTTCTGAAGAAGTGTGGAAGTCTCTGTTTTTTCTGTTGATGAAGGAGGCTAGACCATTGGATCCCTAAGCCTAGTTTTGGTGAATTAATCTCTTATTGTTAATGTTGTTTCTCATTTATCACTTTGTACCATTATTCTTTGACTTACAGTAGGATAAAAAGTTTAGGCAGAGAAATGTATCTTAGAAGCACCTCTGACCTGTTTATCCTTCATTTTTTATATGTTTTCTGCTACTGAACATGACAGGGTAGTCCAATCGCTCTCTTGAATATTCAGTTTGTTTCATTTCTAAAATGGTTAATTTAGTTGTGCTAAAGACTGTTTAGGCGTTCCCTCTTTCTTGCCACTGAATTTTGTATATGAAATCTCCCTTTAATTATTAATGCTTGCAGTTTGGAAGAGAGGCTTGTTTCAATCATGCGCTCTGTTCATTATTGTAATTATTGTGTTAAAGGTCCTTATAATTGCAGTCCTGGATGTCTAAGGTGTTCCCTCTTCTTTGAATGCAATTGTATGTCTTTGTTGGTTAAGATCTCAACAGTGAACTTATAGGAGGAAATAGGGAATTCCCCGAATCCTATAATTCATTAAGAGGGGTTTAGTCTACATTTCTCCTTTTCTTTGAGTATTTATGTTGATTAAGTCCAAAACAGTGAGCTTACTGGAGGAAATAGGGCATTCCCCGAATCCTTTAAGTCATTGTGAAAGGGTTTAGTTTGCTTTTCACTCTTATTCCTTAATGTTCATCCCATTTCACCTATATTATTCAACAAATCCTTGATTGAGTTAGATTTTCCCTCTGGTTTCCCTTCCTTCTCAATCAGAACTATTTGGACTTTCACATGACTCCATTGCCCAATGGCTTGTAGATTCCCATGCTCTATCTATACTACATGAAACATATTTTTCCAACCAAACAAAACAAACAACCCTGCACTTCATAACTAGCCTAAAATTAAGTACCAAAACATTCAAGACATGTCCTTATAAACATATTGAGAGATCCCTCTCTGAGACTAGGAGAGCTAGATCCTAGAGCTCTAAAGCTTGGTTTGCATGTTGCCTTGTCACTTGGCATGCCAATCTTCCAAATCACAGGACCCCAACACTCTCTAACCACATAGCCTCTTTTTTATGCTTTCTTCTACATGCCCATCTCCCTTTATAACCAAGCTTCCCTCTTAAAAATGTGCCACCTGGAAAGACAAATTGGACAACAAGATGCTTGCCACAAAGATAAACTCTTCAAGGATGACACTAAGATGCTTTACATGCAAAGGCTGAAGGGTTAATGACAGAGATGAGCTTGGGTGATTTGTTTAAAAATATGAAATTCGAATATGAGAGGGATAATGACAAATGGAGGGATGAAAGTGGAATGATGAAAAGAACTTATGATTTCACATGTTGGATAACTGTCATAACTACTAGGTGATATCACCTTTCCCCAAAACCAATAGCAAATGACAAGTCATCGATTTTCCTTTGGCATATTTGCTATGGAAATTTTAGGTAGTTTCGTAGCAAAATCCATTGTTCTGCCACTGTATTCGCTACGAAACAGTGAAAAACTAGACAAGTGGCTCATTTCTTGATTTTAAGGCATTGGTGTGAAAACTAAATGATATAAAATGGATTTTACTGACATGACATGACTCATAATGGTTTTTGACTTAGGATAAACATGATTTTATAAATTATTCATCAAATGCATGACCCAACATGATACAACATGAAACCTATGGTGACCTTATCAAAACAAATTTTGAAAATTTTGAGTGTGATAATAGTGGCTCCACTAGGGATGGTGTTCCCCTGTGGTACAACAAAGAACTTGTCGTTCCAGTGCCATCTTTGTTGAAAAACAAAACTTCTAAAATTCACAAATCCTTCTTCAAACTCTTATGGCCTTCTCCTCGGGCTCAAGCTTGATGATAACTGCTGAAAAACCAAATCTGTACATGCTGAAAATATGGTCAGACTGCTTGAGATTATTCACACACACTCCTGCCTACCCTAACAACTGAAATCTTCGCGTTTGATTCAAGCGACATGAAACCTCCAATAAAGCCAGTCAATGATATGATCTGATACTTGAACCCCTTGACTGTACTTGAACCAAAAGCAAACTGTATTTTGAAATGATAAAGGTAAGAGAGAATGGGTATGTTTTTCATATTGAACAAATAATTGAAAAGTTGGACTATAGAAGTCTTCCATGTAATCGGCTATGGGACCAAAGAAGACATAATTTATTGATATCCCTTTTAATATTTCAATGACAAATTGATCCTAGATATCCTTTTCATTTTCTTCGTTAAGGCTAAACCTTGATTCCAACTCTACAATATCAAGCTCATAACCATATTCTTCTTCTATCGGCAAGTCAAATGGTATAATAATTTCCTCTCTTTTTGGAGGAGGAAGACTTTCCAAGAAATGTTTAGGATCTTGGAATTCATATGATTCAATTTTAACATCCAATAGTCCTTTTTCATTTTCTAATCTTTCAGCAACTAAACCAAGAAAACAAATTTTATTTTCAGGTGTGAGTCAACTAGATTTCAAACAATGGAATACTATTGTTGAGAAATGTTCATCTATGTGAAATTCTGTTAATCATCTCTTACACTTTGTAACATTTCATAATATAAAGGGCTTGCCACATACCCTATCATATTGGATCACCATCAATGTTCTGAAATCTGGATGCTTTGGTAGTGAAGTCGCTCTGAACTTTGAAGCTCGTGATCTTGAAAAATGGAGTCGCTAGGTGAATGGTACAACCTTCCTGTGTTTGGCTTTTGTTCACCATCAGAAGTCAAATCTGAACTTTTTTGCTCTTCCCAGAGAAAACTTACACCTTCGATCCCCGACAACGGTGCCAAAATGTTATCACCAAATTGACTCTGATAGGTTTCTCATCAATCAAATTAATGTAACTTTTTCAAACCAGTTTTGACTAAAGATTAGCCTATTTAGTTTGAGATGGATCTCTCAAGGTAACTTATGATTTTCAATGGAGATTATATTAGATGGCTAACTCTATGACTGTAACTTGATTGTGATTGATTGCAGGTTCAAAATGTAAAGGGTCGACTACCATTGGGCTTATGGAGTCAATATGAAAACTAAGTCACAAGTCAACTTATCTCATGGAAGCCAAGGCAATTGTATTCTTATTAAACCACACATCATGGAAAAATAGAAAGCTATATGTATACAAGAAGTTGGAGCATGTCACCATGAATTCCAAGTTATTATACATAAGCAACTAATAAAACATGACAAAACAACAGACTAGGTGTATAAAGGAAGTTGAAGCATGTAATCATGGATTCTGAATGATTATACAACTAGAAAACTAGACAGAAAGTAAAAGAATGATATAAAAAACTTACATAAGAATACATAGAATAATCTCACGTCTGAAATAGGCATGTTGCAGCTGTATATTTTTTATATTGAAATATTACAATAGTAGTGCATACCTAACATCTCCCAACCCATTCTCCTTCAAAAATATGCCTATTAATAGGCTTAGGCATCTTTAAATTGATCCTCTCAACAAAGTTGAGCCTTCGAATGCCTCTTTTGACACATAATCTAACCAAAAGCATATTACAAGGAAACTAACCTGACAGCTACTAACTTTAGGACTTAGAGACCTACAAGGACTCTACAACCTATTTATATCACTAACAACTTTTAGATAATATATTCATGATGAAACTTATCGAACATAACCACTGTGAATGAGGTGGCAATATCCATAACCAAATAATAAAACAACCAAACTGACATTAAGGGTATATTCCTCGGATTGTAGGGATGTGTTGTCGTAGTTGATGATGTGTCCAGAATTGATGAGTTGGCAGCCTAATCACCTTCTTTGCTGAGTTTTTTTATCAACCAAATATTCATTGATACTATTTTACTAATCCAAGTGGTTGGATGCTCTTCAATACACTTTCCAAACATCAAAATACAACTAAAAACACCTTTCTTCGAATACAGAGTCCAATAGGCAGTTTCGTAGCGTAGTTTAGTAGCAAATTTAGTTCACCAACCTCTGCCATCTGTTAGCTCTATTTGATGATGTAGACATGTTTTTTGGGTTAGAAAAGTTAAAAAAAAAAATCTAGTCCTTCAATTTGATTTTATCCATCCCTTTTACCATATAATCACCTACAACATTTTCGTAGCAGATTTTGGGCTTCAAGCCTGGGAGTTGCTACAAAACTACCTAAAGTGTAGAAAATTCAAAATTCCCCCTTTTTCTTCAAAATTTCACCTGTATGTATACAAATGGATATGATGAAGGATGATAAGGCACATTTGGTTAAAAATTCCTCTTACCCTCTTCAAAAATCATCATTTTCACCTTTAGCAAGTTAATTTACCAATAAAATGACTCTATTTTTTCTGAAAAAATAGGGTTAAGAGATGAGCTCCTATCTCCCTATCCTTGATATTTGTTGCAAAACTGGAGGAGGTTTTTGTAAATAAGTTTATTTTGAAGACACACCTCTCTTGGTTTTCGGAAAACCATCTCCATCTGTCAGGAATCTGCATTATAACAACGTGTCTAAAACAGGAAAATTTCGAATTCTAAAAATATGTCCCAAATACCTCTTCCAATATCCCAATTGGTAGCACCCGTGAAAAAATTGAAAGAGGTTATTTTTTCTTGTTCTGTGCTTGAAAATAACCTTTCTCATTATTTTTGAATTCATCTCTATTCACCCATAAGTGTCTCTTGAAATTGATTTCTCCCACAATCCAAAAACACAACAAATACCCTTGTAGCTTCAACAGAAATTCAAGAAACCTGAATTCTTGAATTGGTGAAGGCTTCAGTAAATCTAGGGTCCTCCATGAATATCTTAAGGTCAATGGGCTCCTATATAACCACAGAGCCTCCTTTGTATGCTTTTTTCTACATGCCCATCTCCCTTTATAACCAAGTTTCCCTCTTAAAAATGTGACACCTACAAAGACACACCTGCAAAGACAAATTGGACAACAAGTTGCTTGCCACAAAGCTAAACTCTTGAAGGATTAAATTGAGATGTTTTACATGCAAAGGCTGAAGGGTTAATGATATAGAGGATCTTGGGTTATTTGTTTAAAAAGATGAAATTCGAATATGAGAAGGATAATGACAAATGGAGGGATGAAAGTGGAATGATGACAAGCACTTATGATTTCACATGTTTAATAGCTGTCATAACTACTAGATGATCTCACCTTTCCCCAAAACCATTAGAAAATGACAAGTCATTGATTTTCCTTTGGCAGATTTTCTACGGAAAGTTTAGGTACTTTCATAGCGAAATATGTTGTTCTACCACTGTATTCGCTATGAAACTGTGAAAAACTAGACAAGTGTCTCATTTTGTTGATTTTAAGGCATGGGTGTGAAAAACTAAATGATATAAAATGGATTTGACTGACATGAAATGACTCATATTGGTTTTTGACTTAGGATAAACATGATTTTATAAATTCGTCATCAAACGCATGACCCAACATGACACAACATGAAACCTATGATGACCTTATCAAAATAAATTTTGAAAATTTTGAGCGTGATAACATCACCTAAAAATAATTCTTCTACAAATGATGCTAATCATAATGTTACTCCAAAATTAGTGCCAGATCCCACAACATCTACCTCAAAAAGAAATAAAGATCAACAAAACTTGGGTGCAAGGAGCCTCACTTCTAAATGGAACAATTTCTAATAGAGTCAAAGAAGAATTCAAATATAAGTTATGACTTAACTAATGTAGTTTTGATAGGGATATATGACATAAATTTGATTGTTCAATTTTTAATAATGCTTGTTTTGATGTTAGATATTTGGGTGCAAATATTTTGATGGTATTTTTTTTGATAATGCACTTTGAAATATTGGAGGTTTTTGGCTAGGATATTCTGATGGTATTTTATTTTGACATGTCATCCTAATAGTTCCATAGTTTTGACTTATGATAAGTATATGGATGGCTTTGGATAATATTATGCATGCATGCCTCAATATATATATATATATATATATATATATATATATATATATATATATATATATATATATATATATATATATATATATATATATATATATATATATATATATATATATATATATATATATATATATATATATATGATATTTTATTGATTTCTTGATGGGAACCTTATGTGATGCATGGATATTTTTATATGGTGGGTATCATGCATTTAATATATTATTTTGATTATGAGGTCAATGTTTTATCGATGTGGATCCTTCCCTTTTAGACTCATTTTCTATTTTTTGAAGGATCTCGTCCCTTTTTTTCTTACCCTCAAATAGTTCAGCCTAATTATGTTTTAAAGACTTGTTCTTTAAATTAAATAAAAAATTATAAAACTATTTTCAAAATTTATGAGTATAAGTT